>ML830157.1:2698-26835 GCA_009831015.1 Picea engelmannii | reverse complement strand
TAAACCCTATTTTTCATATGTTCTAGTAGATATGTTAATGATTCCAAGTTTCATATTTGTATTTGACTGAAGGTCCAACTAGTGTGCAAAGTATCAAATTGATATTTCAAGTTGATAAACCAAATATAAAATGAATCCAAGCATCATTTGATATCGTCGCAAGAGAGACGAATGTAAATAATCTGGCGACGAATTTGCTATACTATCGACGAAAAAAGTTCATCGATAATTTTATGCCATTAGTATGTAATTTTGTACAAAAATAATGGATCTTGGGGACTACACCATGGTCAATAAATTAGGAATGAGGAACGATGAAGGAGGAATGAAAATTGCACGAGGACTAGACACTGGCAACATGGACCTGCAAATGGGGCCAACGTTTAAATTTTTTCAAACAATTTTTGTAAGCATTGAAATTTGTCATGGATAGACTATTCTCATGCCTTAATGATATGGGAGGGTTTTTGGACTCAAATTTGAGTGACACACCCACTTTATTCCATAATAAATTAATCATGGAAACCATAAACCCTATTTTTCATATGTTCTAGTAGATATGTTAATGATTCCAAGTTTCATATTTGTATTTGACTGAAGGTCCAGCTAGCTTGCAAAGTATCAAATTGATATTTCAAGTTGATAAACCAAATATGAAATGAATCCAAGCATCATTTGATATCCCTGCAAGAGAGACAAATGTAAATAATCTTGCGACGGATTTTCTATACTATCGACGAAAAAAGTTCGTCGATAATTTTATGCCATTAGTATGTAATTTTGTACAAAAATAATGGATCTTGGGGACTACACCATGGTCAGGGAACGAGGAAATATGAACGAGTAATGAAAATTTCACGAGGACTAGACACTGACAATATGGACCCGCGAATGGGGCCAATGTTGAAATTTTTTCAAACAGTTTCTGTATGCACTGAAATTTGTCATGGATAGACTATTGACATGCCTTAATGATATGAGAGGATTTCTGGACTCAAATTTGAGTGACAAATCCACTTTCTTCCATCATCAATTCATCATGGAAACCATAAACCTTATTTTTCATATGTTTTAGTAGATATGTTAATGATTCCAAGTTTCATATTTGTATTTGATTGAAGGTCCAACTAGTGTGAAAAATATCAAATTGAGATTTCAAGTTGATAAACCAAATATGAAATGAATCCATGTATCATTTGATATCATCGCAAGAGAGACGAATGTAAATAATCTTGTGATGAATTTTCTATACTATCGACAAAAAACGTTCATCGATAATTTTATGCCATTAGTATGTAATTTTGTACAAAAATAAAGGATATTGGGGACTACAACATGGTTAAGTAATGAGGAAGGAGGAACGGAAATTGCACGAGGACTAGATACCAAAAACATGGACCTACGAATGGGGCCAACGTTGAATTTTTTTCAAACAGTTTCTGTAAGCACTGAAATTTGTCATGGACAGACTATTCACATGACTTAACGATATGGGAGGGTTTTTGGACTAAAATTTGACTGACACACCCACTTTCTTCTATAATCAATTCATCATGGAAACCATAAACCCTATTTTTCATACGTTCTAGTAGATATGTTAATGATTCCAAGTTTCATATTTATATTTGACTGAAGGTCCAACTAGCTTTCAAAGTATCAAATTGAGATTTCAAGTTGATAAACCAAATATGAAATGAATCCAAGCATCATTTGATATCGTCGCAAGAGAGACGAATGTAAATAGTCTTGCGATGAATTTGCTATACTATTGACGAAAAAAGTTCGTCGATAATTTTATGCCATTAGTATGTAATTTTGTACAAAAATAATGGATCTTGGGGGCTACACCATGGTCAAGGAATGAGGAACAAGGAACGATGAAGGAGGAACAAAAATTGCACGAGGACTAGACATCGACAACATGGACCTGCGAATGGGGCTAACGTTGAAATGTTTTCAAATAGTTTCTGTAAGAAATGAAATTTGTCATGGATAGACTATTCACATGCCTTAACGATATGGGAGGGTTTTTGGACTCAAATTTGACTGACACACCCACTTTCATCCATCATCAATTCATCATGGAAACCATAAACCCTATTTTTCATATGTTCTAGTAGATATGTTAATGATTCCAAGTTTCATATTTGTATTTGACTGAAGGTCCAATTAGCTTGCAAAGTATCAAATTGAGATGTTCAATGTCCGTCTTTTAATATAGAGTAGTGTTATTTCATATTTTGATCATCCTAGGGCTTGATCAAAAGTAGATATATATATATATATATATATTTCATACTAGTGCATCAACAACACAAATTTTCTCTCTAGGAACTACTTCAATTGCGAAATCATCAAATAGTTCCATGGTATCCCATATTGCATTTCTGCATTTTTAACCTTTAATTCTTAGGAACATATGCTCGTTTTACTTTTAATATAGTGATATTAGATTCCCCAATTGATTTTAATCATTTTATTCCCATATCAATTGATTTTAATCATTGATATTCAACTTGGTATCTCATCACTGGTTCCCTATGAAGTGTGATATAAGTACCCTCACAAATTGGGATGGTTTCATAAGACAAATCCATTTGAATATTACCGCCTAAACATGTAGCCCAATTTTCAGACAATAACATTCCCCAAGCATTTGGTACATCTACAACTGTCACATCCAACAATACAAAGATGTTTGAATATGTAGCTTGACTGACCTTTAGATCCTTGATAAGACCACACACCTTGATTTCTGTCTATCCACACCACATAAGTTCCAATATGGTGTGGTAGTCTTTAGACCTAATTGGTTCATGAATTGCAATGAAATTACATTGGTTGAGGCCTTATTATCCAACATACATTGATGAAGAATAATTTAATTTAGTACCAAGGTTATGAAGAAAGGTGCATGACTCATGTTTTTCCTATCTTGATGAATGGATTTCAAAATTAAGGGTTGGTCTTTTGTTTCTTCTAGATTAATATACTTCTTCACCTTGCCCATTTGTGAGGGAATCTTGATTATCTTTGAAAGGGGAACTATAAATTCTAGCTTAGCTAAAACATTGACTAAATTGACATTTAGTTTCACACTATCACTAGTGGTACTCTTGTTAGATGGAAATGAAGTCACTGGACTAGTATTCAAAAGTAGAGGTGGCCTACTCCATGGTTTTCTTTGTGGCTTAGAATCATTGGGTTGTAAAATCTCCGATGATTTATTCCTTCTCATGTATTAAATGTATTTATCTTTCCTAATATTTTTTTTATCTTCTTCACATATAGAGTTCAACATGGTCATCCTCATAAACCTAACAATGGCAACACTTCTTTTGACCAGTTGGGTTTTTTATTGGATGCTATATATGTAATCAAGGTCTTCAACAAAATTTAAACTTTCAGGGCCACTAGAGTCTTAAACTTATAAACCCTAATATAACCTCCCTGTTAGCCCTTTGTAATTTTCCCAAGGCCATGGAGGCAATCACATAGGAAACATCAAAACCACTTCGAGTCTTGGATATAGCCCTCTAAGACTAAGAGAGGGATCTTGTTGTCTAATATAGCTTTTTTGGGAATAAGATATTAGGCTAGTTATGCAGAGCATGGGTTTGTTTATGGATTTTGAATTGTTATGGTTGAGACATGGAAAAGGACCATTGGGAAAAATGGAGTCAAAGGTAAATACGATGATAAATGAATAACCAAGACAAAATATGACTAAGCAGGGTAATCATGCTAGTGGATCCTTTGAGATTATAAAATGGAAAATAGGAATAAACTGAAAATTATTTCAAATGTAGAGCAGAGTATATCTGAATTCCGCATTTAAAACTTGAAAGAAAACATAGATATTGTCTCGAGCCATCACAAGGTGCCAATAACAAATTCTACACATTATCTTCTTGTAGACAATACAAAAAGAAAAGAACGTGAAATAGAAAATAATGAGTTACATCAGAGAAAACTTCACCACTAAAACACAACACAAGAATCTGGAAATCTAGTGCCTTTGTGTTCCTTCATAAATTCATTTTCAGCCTATGAGAATTTTTTCATTTTAATCATCACAAGTCCTAACCCTTTCTTTCATAAAATTTGTAAGCTTTATAGCCTTTACATAACAGTTCAAGATCTTATAAAAATGGATCTGAAATATTTAAAATAGAATAAAATCAAAACTAGTGTGCTATATCAAATCTAGTCCCGATTTAAGGGTCAACCCTTATCAACTAGATCTTCAACAATATTCAACACTATATGATATATTCAATAACTTTCCAAGTGATGAAAAGGCATTTTGAAATCCTGTTTTGACAAATAAGCAATTTTTTCTTTGACCAAAAATTGAAAAGCCACTTAACCTTCTTGCCTTAGTATCTTCCTCAAAAACTGGAAATGGATGATGATCTATATCCTTTTAATATTTATCTTTCATTTGGAACCCCTCCCAGATGATATGGAAACAAAAATCTCTGATTTGAGCAAAACATGAGCATTCTGTCGGTTTCTGCATTTTCGGTGGCTTACAGGTGAAAAATAGAGTAGGATTAGCTGCTGAAAACAGAGCTTTCGACAACTAACAACGCTTTGAGGGAAACGAATAAGCTGTCGAAAATCCCGAGTTTTCCACAACTTTTCAAAACTTCAAAAATGGATTTTCTTCAATCTACCTACTCTTTAGGATCCTTATTTATGTTCTCAACAACTTCTTCTAGAGATTTTAAATCAGAATGTGCTCTTGGCTTAGGATTTTTAATCCTTAGTTTGATCCTTAAACCTTTAATCATTTTAAGCAACCTACGATTCTCCTTGAGAAATTTCTTATTCCTTTTCTGTTCCTTTACATGCATTTTAGCTAACCTTTCAAAACAATCTCTTACCTCATCTGATGTGTTGCTTATAGTCTGGTTTTGGGATTTAATGACCCTCTCAAGAAACTTCATCTCTGATATTTCTTTTTTAATCTTTTCAATCTTTGATGCTGACTTATTTCCTTTACTTGTTGATGCTTCAGGAGTCTCCAAGTCTAGAAAATCTGGTGAAAGAGGTGCTTCTTCAAAAGCAACTTTCTCAGGAATCTCTCCTTCTACTGACTCTAAATCCTCCTCTGAATCTAAACAAGGAAGATTCAAAACGTTTTTATCAGAGGCACTAGTTTTCCCTTCTGTTGCTTGGCTTAAATAAAGTATCTTTTTGGCTTTCTTGGACTTGGAAGAATAAGCTGGCTCCTCTGCAATTACTGGGGAAATGGATCTTCTTTTCCTTTTACTGCTCTGTGGTGTTGAAGATTTAGTGGAAATTTTTTTCTTTTTGTCTTTGGGCTAGGGTTCTAGTTCAAATTCACCCCAGAAAAGAAGATACTCCCAACTCTTATCCCTCTTCTGCAATTCTTGAAGCATTATGAGTTTGATAAGACTGTGATGAAAAATTCTACCCTGCACCTTGCGAGGTATGGCCTGGACTTGGTGTGTCATTTTTTTCAAGCTTCTGTGAAGGTAGACAGGCAGATTCAAAGGAAATCTACCTGCAAAATGGTTCATGATCTTGAAATGGTAGAAAATTACTTTACCATATTTGCCTTCACATGTTATGTATGCCTGGATGGCTTTGAGCAAGTGTTTCCACTTTTCTTCCAAGTAGGATCTAGGGATGTATTTCTTCAAAGTAATACATTTGTGTTCAGGATTGAGATAAGACCTGAACGCAATGTCTTTGGTAGTGGTTTACTTGAACCATATTTCACCAGTCCCAGACATATCTGTTGCTGCTGCAACGATTGCTTCATCAACCTGTACCTCAATTATTCCAACTATGGCCTTGGCTCCATCAAAGGTCAATGCAAATGCCTCAAACACACCTTGCTGAAACCCTTGGAGTTTTTCACAAAACCTGTAGCAACATGCATCCCTAAACATCTGGAAAATCTCAGGATGAGATTCCAGATATGTTATGTCATTGAGCTCCTTCCTGAGTGGAGCTCCTCCCTTCTTCATCTGCAAAACAAAAATCAATACTTGCAAAAATCAGGTTTGGGCAGACACAATGGCGCTGATAGAGGGAAAAAATGAAACTCAAACAAAGGAAGGATGTGTAATATGGGGGAAAGATTTGGATGACAGTTTTTTATAACAAACCCTTAATTATAGAATGAAAATCAGATCATAATGATGACTGCATCATTCGATCAGGACAGACACCACGTGGTAGATCGGGTAAACTGAATGATATGAGCTTATGGTGATCGGATTTATTATCTTAGGATTAAATAGATCTCACCAAATAATCATATCAGACAAATAGTCACTTGACTAGATCGTATCATGATTCACTTCAGTCAATTTCGGAAACACTTGAGATGATGATGCTATGTATTGTTGGTGGTTTGAGAGTCTGACGGGACAGTCTGACTATTAGCTGACTCTATGCTTTCGGCAACTTAGAGCACCTCGCACATGCTATTTTAGATACCAAAAGAGACAAATTTCGACAACTTAGAATGATTTGAAAAATAGCTCTTAGCTACTGAAAGTGAAATTTTAGAGTTTTTTCTAATAAAAGTATAGACTCATCACTTTTTGAAAAGATAAGTCTAAATATAATATTAAAGACATTTAACTCAAAAATCTTGCATCTAATGATCCATCCTATCACCTAATGACCATAATTTGGGAAAAATTATTTCAAGAGACAACAAGACCAACAAACCAGGAACTCCATCATGAGACCCACCAATCATATCTGAATCATCATGTCTCCTATCATTATAGGATACTGACACTCCCTATCCCCTACCATCTATAATCTCAATAACCCATATCCCATTAACAAATAATAGAACCCTTGGTATCTATAAATACATATAATCTCTAATCCTTACACCTTCTATTACATCTAACTAAAATAACAATGGATTTCTATACCCTCTGATCCATAAACCTATAACCCATATCATTCCTAACCCATATGAATCCCAACAAAAATAACCACTTCCATGGTACATTATAACCCATAATATAAGACATAACCACTACAACTTCTAATCCCTAAAACTTATAAGACCTATAAAACTTATACTTAGATTGCACCTCAAGAAATTAATGATATAAAGCATGGTAAGGGAATGACACTTCTAACGAACAAAACAAAACCCTAGAAACTTCAGAACACCTCGTACCAAAGGAACAAAGTTAAAATTATAAAAATATCACAATTGGTTTTCACGAAAGCTATAAGTTGTTTAATTATGATCAATGGAGGATACCAAAAATATTAGGTCACAATAAACAATGTCCCATTTTCAAACTAATCCCTTTAGTCCACCAATATCGATGGTACAAGTTTAGTCATCACAATGTTGGTTACAAGTCCTGTCCCATCCATCATAATAGATTTGTGTGCTTTTTTTTTTATGTGCAATTGAGGAGCAGATGGTTAGCATATTCTTCATGGATTTGACAAAGAGGGCATCATATTCTAGGTTTAGCAGCTTAGAGTAGTCCTAGCACTTTGAATTCATTAATTGTCTGTTAAATTATTAGTAATGGAGAACAAATCAATTAAACAATTATTATGGTAATATTATATTAAAATGGTAATATTAATATTAATATCAAAATTGCAGCCTAATTTTTTTTTTTTTTAAATAAACATTGGGCGTTGCAATTGTGACGTAAACCTTAATTGCTATGACAATTTTGCTATATAAACAACGAAAATATGTCGTCGCCTATGCAACGACAACTTCAATTGTTGCGACAATTGTGCTATATAAAAACAAAAAGTTGTCATCGCCTGTGCGACGACAACTTCAATTGTTGCGACAGTTGTGCTATATAAAAACGAAAAGTTGTCGTCGCACGTGCGACGACAACTTCAATTATTGCGACATTTTTGCTAGATAAAAATGAAAAGTTCTTGTTGCACATGCAATGACAACTTCAATTGTTGCGACAAATTTGCTATATAAAACAAAAAGTTGTCATCACACGTGCGACAACAACTTCAATTGATGCAACGATTTTGTTATATAAACAATGAAAATTTGTCATTGCACACACAACGAAAAATTTAATTGATGCATCGGTTGTTGTCGCTAGTGCGATGGCCGATTAAATTATTGCGACAATTTTTCTATATAAATCACAAAATTTGTTGTCGCAATGGGTGTTGCAATTGAGACGAAATGTTGGTTTCACATAGTTTGCCTATATTGTCATATTGGCGACGATATTTCTTTTTTGTCGCAATTGCCTATGCTTTTGATCTTGCGACGTTTGTTCAAGTTCTTCGCAATTGCCACGTGACATAAAATGATGTTTCAAAGACTCTATATTCGTCACAATGTCAACAACATAATGTCTCAAGAGCGTCGAAACAACCGTCGCAAAATGACCCAAATATGCTAGTGCATGGACATAGATATAAATGGATAGTCTGATGGAAATTTTCACAAGAGAAACCAAAATTTGTGTTTCTACTATCCACAAACTCTGAATCTTTGGCAAGAAAATGGATTTGTCACTTATGAGATAGTCATGATTCATGGCTTTGTCATGAAAAATATTTACTATATCCATGGTTTGATCTTAAGTATTTACAACTGCGTCTAGTGTGCTTCTCAAAATTGCAAAATAAAAACTAGAACCAACTCCCATCCATATTACTATACACATGTACACACAAAAAAGAATGTATTTGCACTAAATTTGGACATTTTATGGATAATATAGGTATTGACTTTACAAACTTTCTAGAAATTTCAAAGACAATTTCATCATTGGCCTGTGGGATAAACATTGGATTTTGTTTTTCACAAAGAGAAGATCTTAGCATTGACATAATTATATCTTTGACATGGAGCTGAAAAGAATAAAAGGGGTATTTGGCGATCATTTTTGAAAATAGTAAGTATGGGTGTGGTTGCAAGCGTTAGTTACAACAACCAGATTTTGTGGGTGTCTTCAAAGAAGGGATGAAAAGAATGAGAACTCAGTTCTCTAAGCATGATCCTTTTTATAAATTAGTATATTGAACCTACCATTCTCATATTTGATTACCTTGAATTCCATACAAAACATACTCAACCTATCAAGCAAACAAAGTTAGTATGTATCCGAATACTGTTGGACATTTGGTTTAGATTGATAGACAAATGGTTTGTATAGTTGGTTGTCATTGATGTCAACCCTTGGAGAGTGACCATAGATAGATGTCAACCTTTAGAGATTTTTGTCAACCCTTGGAGAAGTATGAAATCCCTAGAAATGTGGACAATCTTTCTTTATGGTTGAGAGTGATGGGTGTATTTGGAGAAGTCTCCAAGTGGTCCCCTTATGGCATAGATTTAAGCATGGCCCTCATGGGAACATGATTTGTAGAAGTCTACAAGAAAACCATAGGTTTGGTCATGGGACCCAAGTTTGTTTAAGAAATAAGGACATAACAGAAAGGGTAAATGAAGATAATACACACATAGATGGATAGTTTTCGTCATTCCATTTCCAGTGATATGTGGAACACCACGTGGTTTCTCACAAGAGTTATGGCCTTGCGAATTTGGAACCCTAGAAGAGTGTTTAATAAGCCTTAGTTAGTTACAAGCCAACCAATCAAAGGGGAAAATATGTTGTAACAAGAAAACCCTAGAAGCCCTAAAGTAAGGATGGGAGTTACCTAGAATTTGTATAAATATACCTCATGGAGTCATTCATTAGTACATTCACATACACTTATATTGAAAATCTATCTAGTGAATTGTTATGGTTTAATGAATGATTTAGTGATTTTTATGCTCGATTAATTTGGTAATGGTTTATCTTTCTATTGGAAAGTATACTGGTTAATTTGAGGTTGAATCTGACGTATCAAGTTTGAGGTGGTGAAAATTATGAAGGGCCAAAAGTTTTAGAGTTGCAGAACTTAAAAAAGTCCTAGTTTCTGAGGCATACATGGGATGAAATTATAAGAGGTAGCGTACATACATAGGTTGAAAATAGAATAGGTAGTGCACATATGCAGGCTGTACATGAAGAGGTAGTGTACATGCAAAAAAATCATAAAAAACTTGAGTGGATGTTAGTACCAGGTCCCTAAAGTCCAAAGCAATTTCCCATGTCTTCATTCTAAAAGTTCTCATGAGTAAAGGTATGCCATTTATGTATTTGTTTGAGGCTTGAATATTGGATGATATGGCACAAGCTTAAGGTATGTCTTGGAGGCCCTTGATGGTACATGGTTGAGATAATAATGTTACATGCTTGAGACACACTCTTGGTACTTAGTATATGGCTGTTATGGTTCATTGTTAGAGGCACATATTTATGGTACTGGCATATAATTGAGGGTTTTCATATTGTTCTATAAGACTACATCTTTGTGATATTGAGGAGCATGCTTGATGCACATGACTAGAAGAATTTCATGGTATATAGTACATGTTGGGTGAGATACATTGTTGGTATACTTATTGATTTATTGGTACAAGGTGTATGGTTGTTGTGTTAGTGGTATACCATTGATATTGATACATTATTGAGATATACACTTGGCATACAGTAGTACATGCATAGGAGACGTCTCTTAGTGGTGATGGTACTTGGTTGAGATACTCTCTTGGTATTACCTGTTCAACATATCTTATGGTACATGGTATACTATAGGTTTGATGCTTGATATGGTATATGAGATACATTTAATGGTTGGAAAATGGTATGGTATAAGGTACATGTATTGATGTGCATGGTTGATATACATGGTTGATTTGCATGGTTGGCACATGGTATGCTATACGGTACATGTACATTGTTGGTACATGGTTTATGGTATAGGTTGATGCATGATACATGTTGGTACATGGTTGAGACACATATATTGTGATGGTATGTGGTGATGTTGGATCATTCTTGGTTGAGGCATGTGTTTTTTGGACATCTAGTTGAGAGGTGTATTTGGCATATGATCCATGTGAGAGGATCTGGTTGAGTATCATTGACAATGGTAGTGACAATGACAGTAATATAGGTAGCAAAGAGTCAAAATTCAGAAAGGTGAAAACCCTAGTTCTCAGAAGGTATACATAGGCTATAGTATAGAAAGGCCGCGTACATACATAGGCTGCACTATAGACAAGGCATGTACATATGCGAGCTACAACACATACATGTTGCATACCAATTTTTTTGTTGGTATATGATGAGTACATGTACAAGTTGGTTACATGTTGGTTATAGGTTGTTGGTATAGGTTGGTACATGTTTACAGTGGTATATCTCACAGTGATAGTGTGACAATGGTTTCATCATTTAACACTTATATTTCAGGGTGACACGATGGGGAAAGTATAGGTGGTTGTAGCCATCTTTTGGTTGTAACCGGAGAACACAGGGGGTTGTATTCTTGTTTTGGTTATATCCAGAGAATCAAGGAGTTGGATATTCCTTTAGGTTGGAGCCTGAGAACTAGGTGGTTGTAGCCACCTTTCGTTTGGAGCCGAAGAACCGAGGGGGTTGTAGCCTCCTTTTGGTTAGAGCTAGAGAATGAGGGAGTTGTATATTCCTTCTAGTTGGATCCTGAGGAAGGGGGTTGGAGCCTCCTTCTAGTTGTATATAGAGAATTGGGAAGTTGGTGATTCCTATGAATGAATTATTGATATATATAAGAAAACAT
Organism: Picea engelmannii; assembly: GCA_009831015.1. Lineage (NCBI taxonomy): Eukaryota > Viridiplantae > Streptophyta > Pinopsida > Pinales > Pinaceae > Picea > Picea engelmannii. The sequence goes on along the minus strand of ML830157.1, from coordinate 15,162 downwards.
TCTGTGGTTTTCTCCCATTTGGGGGTCCACATAAATACTAGTGTACTTATTTCTGGATGTGATGTTGATGTGATGCTACTTATGTTCACATGATTATGATATATGTATAATTGGATGCATTCATAGATGATACATTGATGATAAACTACTAAATACAATTGGTAAAGATAAAAAATACATACTATGGTTAAAAGTAGTATAAATTGCTCATTACTAATTCACCCCCCCCCTCTCAGTAATCCAAAAATTGATATCAGAGTAGGTTCCTTCAAGAGACAATTTAATCATTGGAAGGAGATCATGGAATTTACTGATAATGAAGTACCAATGTTTGATGGTGAGAGTGGTCTAAAGTATGAGATTTGGAGGATAAGAACACAAACCTTTTTAGAGGCATATGGATATGATATTTGGTATTCAGTTGTGACATGATATAATGATACAAAGAAATAAAATAATACAACCAAGAAGGAATTGAAGAAGAATAAAAAAATAGCTATGAATTTCATCTGGGAAGGATTACCTGATCCAGTAAGAGAAAATGTTGGAAAGCGTTCATCAACTAAAGAAATTTGGGATAAGCTACATGATATCTATTTTTCTCCCATCACAGAGTTAGAATTTGCTAAAGAAGATACAAGTACAAAACAAGAAGAAATATTCTCATCATGTCAGACAAATTAAGAAGAAGAAGAGTGTGAAGTGACATAAGCCAACATAGGTGATTTATTTTTCTTTAACTATGAAAAGAACATACATCTTGAAATTAAATTCCCTTACTTGAAAATTGAAAATGATGAAATAGAAGAAAATATTGAAATTGAAAAGGAAGACCTAATTAGTGCTTTAGATGAAATGCAGAAAGAAAGAGAAGAAAATAAGTCGCTCAAGATAGAATTTATGAAGCAAAAGGAAAGTGCTCAAAGTTTCGAAAAATCTCAACAAATCATCGAGAAATTAAGATATCTTCTAGAAGAATCCAAAAAGACTGAAGAAACATATAAAAGTAAGATGGAAGATAAGCAATGTTTGGAAGCCGAAATAGAAGCACTGAGAAATGAAGCAATAAAAGAGAAGCAATGTTTGGAAACCTAAAGAAAGGAAGATGAAAAGAAAGAGTATATATTGAAAGATCATCTTAAAGTAATAACTGATGACTTGAATAAAATTGAATCAGAATTTGATCAAGAAGAGAGAATACTTGAAAAGGAATTTGTTTCCTTGAAAATCCATCTTGAAGAAACAAAGAATATAGAATAAGTCATGAAGAGTTAGATGTTGAATAAAGAAAAAGAGGTTGATAATCTTGAAGAAGAAGTTGTCACATTGAGAAGTAAAATCGTCAATCTCAACAAGAACATTGAAAATACAAAAACATCCACATCAACGATAGAGAATGAAGAGAAGAATTCTAGGGTACCAGAAAAGAAAAATGAATAAAAGAGTAAGAGCTATGCAGAAGTACTCAAAGGAAGGAATCATGGTCAACAAGAATCAAAGAAGAATAACATAGATACATATTCAACAAGACCTACCATGTTCAGGAAAAAAACCATAATGAAGGGATCCATAAAAAATAATATCATGATCATCCAAGGAAGGAATTCAGAAGGACTACACCACAAAGAATATCATTCACTTCTAGGTATGTAAATTTCTTTTATGGTAGTTTTTTTTATTGTACTAAATATGGACATAAGGTTGCAGATTGCGGGGCTCGTGGAATAAATTTTCAAGAAAGAAAAGATTATGTGGTCCCACATGACATTGAATGTTACAAATTCCATAACTATGGAAACATAGCTTGTGAATGTATAAGCATGATGGATACTTCTATGAAATAAAACACTGATATCAAATATAAGAAGGTTTGGAAAAGAAGAAAAAAAAAGTAAAAGAAGATCATATACTCTTAGGATTGACAATAGTATGAGATGATGAAAAATACACAAGGAAAAAGGAAGATGTCAGACATAGGAATGTTTGGAGAAGAAATGAAAAACCAGAAGAAAAAGTGAATAAAGAACAGGTCCCAGAGATCGCAGGATTCGCAGTATTGCAAGAAAGAAAACATGAACTAGAGAATAAAGAACAGGTTCAAGATATTGTTCTTTCAAGAATTGTAGTGCAAGATAAATCTATAGGCATAAATAAAGAATTCAAAGTTCAGAGATATGGCAAGTCTATAGATGAAGAGTAAGATTACTTCGCATCAAAACATGTATTTTTCTGAGCCACCCAGCTTGGATAATCCCAATAAATATGTATGTTGAACAAAAGGAGTTCATGCAGTAGATACTACAGATCAATGAATCATATTTCGAGAAGTATGAGGTATTTGGAAATAGATTCAGAGCAGTCAGATAGTAGAAGTACAAAATGATAGATTGATATATTGAGAAAGAAGTGTTCCCACACAAGTGTCAATTAGAAATTACACAAGAAGAAGTTTATGTTTGTTTTCAGAAAGATGTATCTTCAACACAGGTTGGTCTAGACATGTAGAGTTTGGTTTACAACAGACACATTTGATATGTGATGTTCAGGTGAAGTCTTTAGAATAATACAATGACATATGGGTCAACATTGTGGATAGTTGAGTAGTAGAGTTATGGATAGTTTGTTACATATGGACATAGATGGATTCGTGAGATTATTAGTAGGTACAAAGAGCATGGGTCAGAAATGATGCATAGAAGTGTATTTTCAATTGGAATTAGTGAAATCAGTTGATTACAGAAAGGAAAGGAATGAACGGTATATCAGAATAAGGAAAGAGAAATTTTCAACATAAGCTATATCATCAAAACAAAATCATTTGACAGTATGGTCAAGTGAACATGAAAAGTAAATGAAGAAATCAAATTTTGAATGCTTTTTATATATGTCAGTGAATTACATGAGGAAGCACCAATGGCAAATAAATAGTACTGGAAGAGATGAAAGGAAACATTTCATAAGTAGATCTACATCTTGTAGAGAAGGAAAATCATCAGAGAGAGAGAATCCAAAAACAAAGATCAATAGCATGCATATAGGGGGAGACATACCCACATGGGGAGATATTCTTTTTCCCATGATTGGTTAGAGAAGGTACAATGTCCGGAGGATGCCTATCGATAGGGGGAGTTAATCCTTTGTCAAAGGGTGAGAGATAAATAAAGTCGTGATGATGGAGAGATAAAGGTAGTGTAGATAGGGGGAGTAGCACGAAGGAGAGTTCAGTAATGGGGAGAAACCCCAAAGGGGGAGAGCTACCTAGAGAGATACACTTTTACATTGATTTCAAAGGGGGAGAGTGAGAAACATTGATGAGGAGTGATGATCACAAAGAGAGTTTGAACATGAGTGTTGCCATGTCTAAGTGTTTACATCAATGTTGGTGTTTCCATCGATGCGAAAGGGTGAGAGTGTTGTAAAATTGGTTTAGATTGATGGAAAAATGGTTTGCATAGTTGGTTTTAATTTATTTCAACCCTTGGAGAGTGACCATAGATAGATGTCAACCTTTATAGATTGATGTCAACCCTTGGAGAATTATAGAATCCCTAAAAATGTGGACAACCTTTCTTTATGGTTGGTCATCATTTGTATGGTTAAGAGTGATGAGTGTATTTGGAGAAGTCTCCAAAGTGGTCCCCTTATGGTGTAGCTTGAAGCATGGCCCTCATGAGAATATGCTTTGTAGAAGTCTACAAGAAACCAATAGGTATGGTCATGGGACCCATGTTTTTTTGAGGAATAAGGACATAAAGGAAAGGGTAAATGAATTTAATACACTCATAGATGGATAGTGTTTATCATGCTATTTTCGGTGATATGTGGAATTCCATGTGGTTCCTCATGGTTAGAGATTTATGGCATTGTGAAGTTGGAAGCCCCGAAGAGTGGTCAAGAAACCCTAGTTAGTTACAAGTCAACCAGTCAAAGGGGAAAAGTTGTTGTAACAAGAAAAACTAGAAGCTATAAAGTATGGAGGGGAGTTACCTAGCATTTTTAGAAATATACCTCATGGAGGCATTCATTAGTACGTTCAAATACACTTATATTGAACATATATCTAATGAATTGTTATGGTTTAATGAATGGTCTAGTGATTGTTATGGTATAGTAATTTGGTAATGGTTTATCTTTCTATTGGAAAGTCTAGTAGTGAATTTGAGGTTGAATTTGACGTATCAAGTTTGAGGCTACGAAAAGTATAAAGGGATGGAAGTTTCAGAGTTGCATAACTTAAAAAAACCCTAGTTTCTGAGGTGTACACGGGATGACAGTAAAAGAGGTAACATACATACATGGGCTGATAGTATAAGAGGTAGCATACATATGTAGGATGTACATGAAGAGGTAGCATACATGTGAAAAACTCATAAAAAACTTGAGTGGATGTTAGTACCAGGTCCCTGAAGTTTGAAGCAAATTCCTAGGTCTTCTTTCTACATGTTCTCATGAGTAAAGGTACGTCATTTATGTATTTTTTTGAGGCTTGAATATTGGATGATATGGCACATGATTAAGGTATGTATTGGAGGCCCTTGATGGTACATGGTTGAGGTAAGATTGTTACATGATTGAGACACACTCTTGGTACTTAGTATATGGATTTTATGGTTCATTGTTAGAAGCACATATTTGTGGTATTGACATATACTTGAGGCTTGTCATATTGTGCTATGAAACTACATCTTTGTGATATTGAGGAGCATGCTTGAGGCACATGAATAGATGCATTTCATGGTACATGGTACATGTTGGATGAGATACATTGCTAATACACTTCTTGGTTTATTGGTACAAGGTGTATGGTTGTTGTGTTAGTCGTCTACCATTGATATTGATACATAATTGAGATATACACTTGTAATATTGTAGTACATGCATAGGAGACATCTATTAGTGGTGATTGTACCTGGTTGAGATACAATCTTGGTATTACTTGGTCAACATATCTTATGGTACATGGCATAGTACATGTTTGATGCTTGATATGGTATATGGGATACATTTCATGGTTGGTACATGGTATGGTATAAGGTACAGGTATTGATGTGCATGGTTGATTTACATGGTTGGCACATGGTATGGTATACGATACATGTACATGGTTGGTACTGTTGAGGGGTCCTAAATCCATTTAACTCAATAGCATGAACCAAACCTTCCATGGAGGCCCAATTAGACTCCGAAACATTTGATTGTGGAATGGTTCTCTAGATCTTTCGATCTGGCCAATTTATTGATGGGATTTACGTAGTGATTTACAAGTTTATGAAAGTTCCTCCTTTAGTTTAAACGTTCTCTTTTTGTATTTTCTTTTATTATATGGGTCTAATCAAAAGATGTGTGCTAGTATAAACCATCTGGTAAAGGGGGGGTTCTTAACTACTGAAGAAGGATGAGCTTGGGATAACCCTTGTGCTCAAGCATGCAGACAAAGATATTCACACCTGTAACAAGCCTAGTACTAATACATTAACTTGCTGGTATTTCAATTATTGACTGAGATACGATTATCGTAAGAAAACATGAATGCAATAATATGATGGAAATAAAAATAGTTTCCTTAGCACTAGCATTAATCACACATCAACACAAAGATTTTGATTTCATCATTAGAGACAAGAACTACAAAAAATATTGAAGAAACTAACTTATCAATAGATTCATAAACTCTTAATCATTACAACATCCATTAATAAAATAAATTTGGAAGTAATTCCTCCTCAATCCAATCACACAACGTCTTTGATGAAAAAATAGAAATTTGTCTTCAACCCTAAACAAGACTTCTCAATTAAGGTAGTTCAGAAATAGTTCCTTACAATTCCAAAAATGGAGGTCTTTTCCAAAACCATCGACCTTTGATAAAAGGTCAATCCTATTATTTATAACAAATCATTAACTTAAAATAGCTATTATAAGTGCAAGCTAAGTAAAACAAAATATCGTCACATGGCGCTTTCATCTCTCTGTTCTCTAAGAATCATCAAATAGTTTTAGTGAAGTGGATGGATCTTCTCATATTCTGACCATTTGATGAATAGTTCCTCGCATGTGTTGGCATATGGGACCTGTGTTGGTCCATCAGGCATGAAATAATTTATTTCACTTCTACTGCCCATGCTCTGTACTTGATTATTTTAACACTCAACCACAAAAAAACCGCTCGAGCCTTAATCAGATGCTCCATGAACTGCTGTACTTTACCTTGCACCATGCTCGCCACCTTTGCTATCATTGCTATCCACGTCGAGTCTTGTTCTGTATGTTTCTTGACTATGTCATGCAGGTTGACAAAGTCTTCGGGTGAGCCGAATTCTGGGAGGACGATGTCTTTCATCTCCTGATTAATATTTTCCCAACTCTTTCGCACTCGACCCACTTCTCTTGAATCTCCCGTTGAGGTTCCTGGGCCATTTTTACCCAGTATTCGATCGCTTTCCTGATCTGATCTATGTTGTTCTCCCTCAACACCCGAATACCATTCTCTTCGACATATCAACCCTTTTGAACCACACTGATGTAATCAGTCCTTTCTACTACTTGGTGAGCTTTATCATACCATCTTTCCACATCTTTGCAGGTAGCTAGTGCCATAAGGGTGTCTTCTTGGAAATCAGCTATACCTGCCATGCAAAGGTGTCATTCATTCGTGAATTTGGCATAGGATTCTTGGAACTTATTTCTCAAAAAGACTGTGGACTGTTTGGAGTCCTGATAGTATTTTTCCAAATGGTGTAGATTCTCCAACTCCTTAAGTGCAGCGACCGACTCCTTTTCATCTCTTATTTCTCTATTCAATGTGGCATCCATGATAGACATCCCTACGCCGATAAGCTCATATGTCTTGGCATGCTCTGTGTTGAGAAAATTCTCCTCCGTAGTGATGAGAATCAAACTATCTAAGTGAGCCTCCTCTTCTTAGTGGTCCTCTTCATGATGAATTTTCTTTTTCTATCATAGGTGATCAATTGTATGTCAACAACGTCATCAACAGGTTCAAGGATTTGTTGTTCTCCCCAGGTTAGAGTATTTACCAGGCTCCTAACTATGTGTATCTATTTTAGGATGGGTTCCCAAACTTCTTTCATATGTCTCGATGGATCAAACTTCGTTTGTTTTTGATCGAATGGTGAGGTGTCGACCAAAATTGAAGAGCTAGGGGTAGGTTCGGTAGTTATTTAGTAATCGACTGTCGAATTTCCAATTTCTTGCTATGGAATTTCCTCTTTCTGCCCACCTGATTCAAGCTCATCCCTTGAGCTGTCTATTGGGTTTCATTGTAAGTCGAGTAGCTCAGTGTCTTAGACACTTTCGACCTCATGGTCTCTCTGTGAAAGGTTTTGAATTGGAGCATCGGGACTTGGGGTAGATTCTTTCTTAGTTTCCTTTTCCTTTGTAATCTTCATTGGAGTCACCAGGGAAACCTCCAAATTATCCGCATCATCATAGATGGGTATTAATTCAATCAAGGGTTTTGGTACACTTTTCCTACCTGGTGTCCTTGCTATCTCAGGCTGGGTTGAAATCCCCCCTAGTGATCTGATTTGTGGTGGTGGAACTTTAGAGTTTTTTGTCTCAGTGGTTTATTCAAGTTGTATTGGCTCTAAGCCACTTGGATCTCCTCTGCTTTCGATTGGGTTTTAAGAGGGAATCCTCAAAATCTCTACAAGATCTGGGTCATTCCACAACTAATCAATGATCCTCTGTGCCCCTTATAGCAAGAGCATTCCTCTTCTTTGTGCCTTTGTAGTCTCTGTCGCTATTATTTCTTCCCTAACTTCAAGGGCCTCTTTAGCTGACTGTGACTATTCTATTGTCTTCACCTGCTCATCCATGCTCATAGCCTTGAACCTAGTCATGTTCATGTTGGCCATCCTTTGTACTACCTCCTCCCAGTCCTATGCGCACTTTGTGAAAATTTCATCCTCAAATTTGTCATGCACGTATGGCCAACATGATGATACCTGTGCAGCATGTTGGGGGACCAGGCCTTTAGGGTTGTTCTTGTGGAATCGGCCTGTCAGGAACCTAAATTCAAGTTGGATCAACCCTTCTTGTTTGGCTTGATAAGTGTCCTTTACAAAATAAAATCCCACATGGAAACCGTAGGGTATGAAATCCCGCTTCCTGTCCTTGACTAGTGTGATGTTATAGCCCTGCAGAATAGTCTAATAGCATATGCGTCCCACAATGAGACGGTCTGGGACATGATATGGGTGTAGATGTGGTGCTCTAGTGGACCCGAACACTCTGATATAGGTTGTATGTTCATCTAAATACCAGTGGCCTACCTTCGCTACCATTTTCTTGGCTGCTGCGGATAGTCTTGGGCATTCTTTTTTAAATACAATAAAATGAATACAGGTGATGAATTCATCACAAATGAGGGCATAGTATTTTTTGTACCTGTTCTCCCATAGTATGCTGAAATAAATGTGAACAGTGAGCTATGCAACATGGCAGCTTAAATTCATGCCGGTGAAGACATTTATCACACATATCATATCGAGCAGGTACAAGGCCATGTGGAAAGTGGGTGCTTCCCATTCTTTCGACGTCTGAGCCTGCTGTACACATATGCTCAATTTCTTGGAAATTATCACTCCCCAGTTGAAGCTGCTTCCGGATATCACTGTCGTGTATGCCAAGGTATCCCATGCTTATGAAAACTTGGAGCAATCCTTCTCTCCATACAATCGACAGATGAGAGCCACCAAGTAGATGTATGGCTCCCCCAGGTTAACTATTCAATACCAACCATTGCTCCGATTTGTAAACTTTTTTTCCTCCTTCCACCATGAGGCCATCAACTAGATGGTGTCATGGAATTTGTAGAACTTCGGCACGAAGTCTGTGTTTAGCCACTCCTCTGGGTATTTGAGTTTGTAGTACTTCTGGACTTCTGTCGGGAGGAAAAATCCAACACACCCACCATTCTCATCATTTATTAAGCACTTCTGTGTGTCTATATGGTGGATTAGCCACTTCAAAACCTCAATGCATGGGAAAACCAGGGTTTTGCAGGCTACCATGTGAAAATATGATCGTCGGAAATTTGGGAACACCTGGTCGTCAAGTGCCCTTACATATGGGTCGCTGTGTGGGATACATTTTGGGTACTCCTCCCGACTGATTCTGTTGAATAGGTCTCCCCACTGTGGGAGCATTAATTTGGATATAGTGTTTTCTTCTGTATCATCAAAAACCAGAGGTTGAACAAAAGATTTCTTTGTTGAGGTTTTTATGACCGACTCTGCCCTGGGAGTGTACTCCAACTACCTTGCAATACCATGAGAAGAACCTTCACCTGATTTCACTTCCTTTAGATTGGGTTCTCTCGATGAGTGTCTGGTGGTTGGATTTATCAGAGGCATTTTCCTTGCATCTTAGAAAATAGTTAGATACTGTGAAAGAAATTAGATGTATATATAACAAATCATGACCGCTGAATTGACAAACTTGAACACATACCACTGTTTCTTGTTTAACCTAGTCTTGATAATTTGAGAATTAACACAGTCTCAAGATGCTTTATTTTCTTCTTCGGATACTCTGGAATACAAACTTGTGTGCATAATGAAAATTTTCAAAGTCATTCTAGATATTGAAACAAGGATGAACTTACCTTGTCGCATCAACCATTCAATTCAGTTTATGAGTGTAGTGTAGGTTTTAAACCTGTGAAGTAAAGTAATGCATATAGATTCTTAAGCAAAAAAAAAATTAATCAATGGCTCATACACATAGTACATAGAGATTTATACCAGAAACTCTCAACCGGGGAAAACCTTTCTTATTTTCATTATATCGAATTTCACCATTCACCATACAATATATATAATGTGTTTAGGTATTCCGTAGATACCAAAACACTAATCCCTTAATCCCGATGCACACGACACAAAGATCACTACTAGAGGGATGGTCAGATGCATTTGTCGAACTTGACGTGCCCCCACACACACATGCAAAGAATATAACATATACCCAACATTCTTCCACTTGTTGTTTTCTTTGCATCCAAGGGTCCACATGGTTATATAGTTAACAATCCAGGGCAACAATGCCCATTGTTACTCTACACTAGTAGAACTTTTCTGTGCTCACAAACTTTGTCAACAATTCTACAACATTCTTCAAAGTGTCAACCTTTTCCAGCAAAACCTTCTTTTCCTCAACCATGTCTCTCACAAAGTGATACTGAACATCAATATGATTTGTCTTTGAATGATAAGCTGGGTTCTTTGCCAAGAAGATTGCACTTTGACTGTCACAATCTAATCTCACTGCTTGTTGTACCAACCCAATACTTGAACACAATCTTTGTAACCATACTTCTTTCTTTCTTGCATGAGTGGCTTCCATGTATTCAACATCTGTAGTTGAGAGTGCCACTACAACCTGTCTTTTTCTCATCCAACTGATTTCTCCTCCAAATAGGTTAAACACATACCCACTTGTTTATCTTTTGCGATCCAGATATCTAGCCCAATATGCATAAAAAAATCCATGTATGTCCACCACTTTGTCCAATCATGGTCTTCCTTGGTAGCACAATCCATAATTGGTAGTGCCACGCAAATACCTGAAGACCCTCTTTACTGCTGTCCAATGCTCCTTCCCTGGTTTTGACATATACCTTCTCAAAACGTCCACAACATGTGCAATGTATGGTCTAGTACAAACCATTGCATACATCAAACTGCCAACTGCACCAGCATATGGAACATGAGACATGTCCTCTTCTTCTTCTTGTGTCTTGGGACACTGATATGCAGATAAATTTACACCTATAGGAATAGGAAACTTGACCAATTTAATTCCATGCATATTAAACCTCTGCAATATCATCTCAAAACATTTTCTCTGATTCAATCAGAGTTTCCTGTTTGCACAATCTCTTTTAATTTTCATTCCCAAAAGTAAGTTAGCAGCATCGAGATCCTTCATGTCAAATTTGGAGGATAGATTTGATTTCACCTCCTTGATAACATCCATGTTATTTCCTACCAAAAACATGTCATCAACATACAACACTACATAAATGAAGTGACTACCAACCTTCTTGGAATATACATAGTGATCAACCTTGCTTCTCACAAATCCCAATCCAAGGATGTATGTGTCAAAATTTTGGTACCACATGCTAGGTGATTGCTTCAGACCATATAGTGACTTCTTTAGCTTACAAACCAACTCTTTATTTCCCTTTACTACAAAGCCTTCTGGCTACTTCATGTAGATTTCTTCTTCTAGATCCCCATGTAGGAATGTTGTCTTCACATCCATCTGTTCCACTTCAAGATCAAAAGCAGCAGGAATAGATAAAATAAATCTAATAGAAGTTAACTTAACAACAAGACAAAAAATCTCACCAAAGTCAATTCCCTCTACCTGGGAATAACCTTTTGCTACTAACCGAGCTTTGTATTTCTCCACTTTTCCTTCTGCATTAAAATTCTTCTTAAACAACCATTTTCTACCAACAAATTTTCTTCTAGCTGACAACTCAACTATATCCCATGCCTCATTCTTGTCCAAGGAATCCATTTCTTCAACCATGGCCTTCATCCATAGTTTAATATCCTCTGAGTTCACTGCTTCCCTGACTGTTCTGGGATCATCATCAGTAATAGATAAAGAAAAATTGGAACGAAAACCAGGTGGACTATACCTTTCTGGTTCCTTCTTTCTGTCATTGATCTCCTCAATACTGGGGTATGAGGTTCTTCTTCTTCTTCTGCTTCATCTTCTTCAGATGATTCAGATTTTGCATAATCCAAATCTAGCTCTATTTTCTCAGGTTCCTCTTGCCTTCGTAGTAATTCTTGTTTGGACACATCTTTTAGCTCTCTAAAAACAACATCCCAGTTATAAACAGTCTTATTAGTTTCTAGGTTCCAAATATTATAACCTTTCACACCATATTTATAACCAATAAAGATACACTTTTCATCTTTTTTTATCCATCTTACTCCTATTTTCCTTTGGAACATGTACATAAGCATCACAACCAAACACTCTAAGATGTTGAAGAGAAGGTTTTTTTTCAATCCATACCTCGTGTGGATTTTTTTCATCCAATGCTGATGAAGGTGATCGATTGACTAGGTAACATGCTGTACCCACTACCTCTGCCCAGAATGCTCCTTGATTTTTCCATTAGTTTCCTGTTCATCCTTTCTGCAAATCCATTATGCTGAGGAGTGTATGGAGTAGTATTCTACCTTGCTATACCACACTTCTTGCAGAATGCTTCGAATTCATTTCCATAGAATTCTCCACCATTATCTGTTCTCAATACCTTTATTTTCTTCTCTGTCTGATTTTCTACCAGAGCCTTAAACTCTTTAAATTTATCAAATACCTCATATTTTTTCTAAGAAAATAAATCCATGTGTACCTTGAGAAATCATCTATGAATGAAACATAATACACATACTTACCTAGTGATGGAATAG
>ML830156.1:31518-45552 GCA_009831015.1 Picea engelmannii | reverse complement strand
TTTTGCATTTTCTAGGGATTTTCATCGCTCACTAGCACAATAAGAGATTTGGAGTCTAATAACAATTTGATGGAAAGCTTTGATCCTAGGTCAACCCAAGATCACATTAGTGACTAATGTAGAAAATATTCCCTAGAACATGAATTCCCTATCATATTAGGGCTCCAAGGCATGATTTATAACAAGTTAAGGGGTCAAATACAACCAAAGGTAGGAACATCTCACTCTTGGGAGATCCAAAGCAAAAGAACAATAGCTTGGAAGACACCAGGGGCATGTTACGTGACAAAGAAAAAAGATAAAGGAGGAACTCCCTAGTTTGGAGCACTATTTTGGTCAAATGGATCACTTGATGATGAACATTCTACTTCAAGGGAGCATTGTAATAGCTTGATCATGAATCTACCCTTTGCAAGAGGGATGTTTGGTGCAAAAAGGGCTTTAAAATCGTGATAAAGTGACTTTATGGGGCATTACATATTATCCAAGGTTTATTCCACAAATTTGGAGGAATGTTTCACCATTCCAAAAGTGAGGGAGGTATCGAGTCAAAATTGGACCTGTAAGCTAAAGAAAGACATAATCTAACATCACTTTCACTCATGAGGAGGTGTGATAGGGATTATGAAGTCTACACACCACTACAATATAGGGTTTTAGCATTTTCATTAGCATCATCTCCTAGTGTATTTTATGAGAAAAAAAATTAAGTTTGGATGACACAAAACATGATGCTAGTGGGTGTGTCATGATTTGCATAATCTTCGTGTCAACTCTATGTTGTACTTTTTGATGCACACTCTAGAAGACATCATATTAGCAACAAAGAATATGACACAAAATATTTCCTGCATTGTGTTGCATTGCATATTATTGTAAAAAAAATTATAAAGTCACTTTTGCATCAAAAGCATAGTTTGCATCGAGTTGTGTCATATTAGCACCATAGTGCATTGTATTTGCATCGTAGTGTTTTATATTAGTGTCTAAATAGATAATTTTTTGCATTATATTTGCATTGTATTTGCATCATGTTTGCGTCATATTTAATTGTTATTGGTTATTTAATAACAATTTTTTTTTGTAATTACAATTTTTATAATATTTAAATATTGATGAGATTTATGATTAGTATAAGTCTATTTTACAACATACTGATCATGAGAAAAAAAACCATGTGTATATAAATGCAATATCCCACTAACATTTAGTCTATCAAACCATGAGATCAACAAATCATGTATCCATAAACGTAATTATGAAATTTTGTCCTACTAACATGCAATCAATTTCACACCATGGAAGAAACAAACCATTTGTATTTTTTTCCAAAGAAAAAAATCTAGTAATCTTATTTATGAGGTAGAAAAAAATTACAAAAGTAGATGCCCCATGCATTCTGTTCGCTAAGATCCCATAAGTGTCATCCTATTTTTATACAAAATGTGTAATCCCAGTGAGCTAGTGCCTAATCAACTAAAGAAAAGACTGACTGCACAAATCTATAAAGTGTTGAACTATAAAAAAGGTTCTGAATAAAAGTATTATGAAATCATTATCTAACAGGTTTTGTGAATAGATCAGTCTGAGTGAAAATCATAAAACCATTAGAGCTTATGCTAAGTGGAGCCATGAGTCACAAAGATATTCCATGGAATCATTCGAGCTCTTTTAAAAAATCATCCATGTGCCTTGGTCCAATTCCAGTCTAGCTTTTGAGAGACAGTTTGCTTCTTGGTTCCACTCCTTTAAAGAATGATCAAAAGTAATATGAGAAAATTCTTGTATGCTTCTTTTGATATTCCTGAATAATGGAAAAAGTGTGTAACTATGTCGAGAGAAATCCCCTTTCATCCAATTTATGACTATGTGAATCCCCATAAATGTGAATATATGAGATTTATTTTTCCCAGGCTAACTAAGGGATGAGTTTCAATGCCACGAGCTCATTGAAGTTGTTTGTGGTTGGATCGAGTCCAATAGAAAACACTATGGAATGGATGCGTGAGATGTGAAGTATACCACCCGCTCCACCCGTGGACGGGTCCCCTTGGGTAGCCCCATCAAAAAAATCCCAAAGCACATATGTCTGAATTTGAGGTTCCTATTGAGTTTCAGAATGATTGGTCTTGGATCTATGAGGAAAAGCTAAGATAATAGCTAGAATTTGAGTAGAACAAAGTTGATCTAAAGTGATTTTATCATCAAAGAGGGCATGATTCCTAGCTATACAAATGCCCCAAGCTACCATTAGGGGGAGTGCCTTGAGATTGTGAGAGTGTTGAGTGTTGAGCCAAGTTTTTAAAGCTTCCTCGATAGAGGATACATTACACCTATAGGTAGATCCTATAGATTTATGAATCTCCATCTAGACCTCCTGAGTGAATTTGCCATCCATGATGAGGTGATGATTATTCTCTAAATATTTCCCACAGAGATAACACCTATCAGGACCATGAAAATTCCTTTTTTGGAGTTTGTCCCATGTAAGGGATTTATTATGCAACAAAAGCCACATGAAAAATTCAGTCTTTGGAGGACATTTTAGATTCCAAATATTTCCCCCCCGCCAAGGGGTAGGGTCTTCTTTGACATCTCAGGCCAGTGCTGCATAACTGAGTCTTGGAGTATAACCACCCTTGAGATTTAGGGACCAAAGGAGTTGATCCTCTTGCTTAGTGAGGAAAACAAAGGTGTTTTGGAGTGCCCTAATGTAGTTATTACACTGAGGTGACTGATCCCCTTCAATTCCTAATCCCTCCCAAGTCAGCCATTGCATTTGTCTATTTAAAAATTCCCATCTCATGATTTGATTGAGATAATAAAAACCACCTCTATTAAGGTTCCTAATGGGACGGTTTGGAACAAAATGATTATTTCGACACCCTATCCAGGGGTCCTTCCCAATAATCACATGATATCCATTTCCAATACGCCAAATAAACCATCTATCTATTATGGAAAGCATTGATTATTTCTTTTCATATTATGGATCCATTCTGCACTTGCTTATTTGGATTTCGAATAGTGTATGATAGATTCACGTGAAAAATATTTTTCCTTTGTAATTCAAGCTCAAAGGCCTACTCCCTGAATAATCCCCCACACATTTTTTGTAGCCAAAGCCTTGGAGAAGAAGAAAATGTTTTTTAAACCCTATCCTCCTAAGGCTTCTGGATTTTCTAGCTTCTGTCATGAGGAAATCACCATTGGTTTCTTGTCCTCACTTCCAACTCATAGGAAACAAAATGATAATGGTCATATTTGACTCAAGATACCTTTTGGTATCTAGGCAAGAGAGGCCCAATATACATGGATAGCTTCTAAGACTACCTTGACCAAAACCAAATGACCTACTCTTGAAAGCCATTTGTTGCACCATGCATGAACTTTTCTTTATAGATTTTCCAAAATCCATAATCACTCATTTTTCTGATAACTGATAGCTTTAAGTATGAACCCTAGATACTTAAAACATGTCCCCAAGGCCTCTACTCGGAGAGAGATAATTTTTTATATTTCAAATCTCCCCTATTCAAAGAGTCCCTAGGTGTACAAAGAAGATTTTTTAGTGTTGATGCACATTCCTGTGGCCTTGCAGAAAATAGAAAGTAACTCTTCTAGATGCTCTACAAATATGACATTTCCTTCACAAAAAGTGAGCATGTCATCAACAAAAAGTAAAAGAGAAATAATGCATCTTGGAATTATGGTGATACCTTTTAATATGCCTTCAGTAGAAGAAACCTTCAGAAGTCTACTCAAACTTTCAACAACTAAAAGGAAAAGAAGGGGAGAGAGTGGGCACCCTTGTCTTAGGCCTCATTCCACTTTGAAGAAGGGTGATGCAAAACCATTGATTAATATAGTAAAAGATGTTGTGGTAATTCAATTCATGACCCAAGTGATAAAAGAGTGGTAGAAAACCAAGTGAATAAGAATCAATTTGAGATACAACCAAATCACCCTGTCAAAGACCTTGGATAGGTCAACCTTGAGAGTGATGGATTTATGGTTATTTGTGGGAATGGAATGCATAATTTCTTGAGAAAGTCCAATGGCCTTGTGTATTTGTAGTCCTTGTAGAAATTTGAACTGTTTGAGTGAGATAAGGGTGGAAAGAATGTACTTTAACCTTCGAGCGATTAGCTTCGTGATAATTTTATATATGTTATTGCATAAAGAAATGGGCCTAAATTGTTTGAAAGTGGAAGGATTGCCAATTTTGGGAATAAGAGTAATGAAGGTGGAATTATAGGCTACCAACATTCATCTAATGGACCTCGTATACTCCACCACTTTGAGAGAATCCTCACCCAAGATTTTGAAACAAACAGTAAAAAATTCCATTGACCATCTGTCCAGTTTAGGGATTTTATCCTTCTCGAGGGCATGAAGAACCCCTCATGGTCTATAAAACTAACCGTGCATTCCCCTCTTGGTCTATAAAACTAGGGAAATGAGAATCCACATTGAGAATGGCATCTATTGTTGGTCTTGAGTCTACCTTATATAAATTGTTGAAGTGGTGTATCCATTGTTGCTCTTGAGTCTGCCTTATGGATTCAATGGCATCTATGGTTCTCTTTGCTCAGTTGATAGTCCAAATTGTGTTAATAGACTTCCTATGATTGAAAAACTTGTCAAAAAACTCGGTGTTTTCATCACCTATCTGCAACCAGATAGCTCTGCTCTTAATCCTCCATTCTTTCTTTTTTTCTAGCAAGATTTTCCTTCTAGTTTCCTACAAATGATTTCAAAAGGTCCCTTTGTTGTTCAGAAAAATTGTCATGCCCCTCCTCTTGAATAAGTTGTTGTAATTTTGTTTCAATATCCTTCAAAGTTTGATTTTCTCAATCACATTTCCTTTTTTTACCATGAGATTGTGACAAATTTTTCTCTCTTTAGGTTTTCCAAGAATTGTATGGGAGGAGATTCTCAGAGAGATGCATAGAAATGCCTCCAACAACCTTTAATTTTGTTAATAAAAGGTGGCTCCTCCAACCAGACCATATTAATATTGCAAGGGCAAAGGGGCTTGTCCGCAAAGGGGGGAATTTCCAACAATATAGGATTATGATCAATGTCTCTGCCTGGAGAGATGTGTTGCCAAAACCTGAAGTTGGGTTTTGTTATTGCCTCTGACACTAGAAATCTATGCAGACTCTTTTCCACCCTTGCTTCCCTTGATAAAAAATTCCTCCATGCAAGCATAAGCTTTGTGGGTTGGATGTCCAAAAATCCTACCTCTTCTAATTGGGAAAGAAAGAACTCAACAAGAGGATATAACTGAGCTGGTAGTCCCTAGACTTCACTAGCACACAGGGTAAAATTTAGGTCTTCACCCATCAAAACAAAACCATATTTCAACATAGGGTTGTGAAGTGAAGATTCCCAAAAGACCTTGCGATATGAGTAAGGCCCATAAATATTTACACTTAGAAACTCCAAATGGAGCTCCTCGAACAAAAGTACCATTCCCATATCACCTCTGATTTCCCAGGCATTTTGTAAAAGGAGATACTGATTCCTCTAGCCAGTAAAAAGTCCCCTTGATCTCCCTTGAAGGTCTGTCGCTAACAAATTCCATCTTGGAAGAGAAGGAGCAAGGTATTTGATCACTCTATCTCCAAACATCATAGTTTATTGAAGGAAAGTGATTGATGGTTTGTGAATTTCCACCAAGATTTTTAGGGCCAATTTCATGGAGGGATTGGCCAACCCTTGATAGTTTAGGGAGAAAAAATTCATGATGGCTCTTTCACTAGGGCAGGTTCTCTAAGGGCCCCATAGAGTGAATGCTTCTTTCTAGCTTTGAATTTATAATTTGCTTGTCTCTGGGAAAGGGAAATTAGGTATTTTCTCCCCTTTTGCAGAGGTTTCCTCAATATCTCCTCGAATTCACCTAAACCCCCCTCCACTCCTTGAACTGGAGAGGAAATACCTTGGTTTTTGGATCTTAAATATTATTTTTGACTAGGATAAGGGGGATCGTCCATCTATACAAGTGGTTGAGTAGTTAGGGGAAGGGAATGAATTATCTAAGGAGAGGAATTTAGAAGAAAATACTTGGATCAAGGAGTGTTAGAAGTAGTTATCAAAGTGGCAGGTGGAGGAGCTTCCTTAGGCTAATGAAAGTCATATAGGGGAATACGAGTGGTGGGTTGGGGGCATTTTAACCTGAATAACATGGAGAGGAAATCCTCTTTGCATACCTTCTCAGAGACAGATGGAAAATTCCCCAAATAAGCAAATATCATTTTAGATTCAAATTGAGAGATAGATATAGAGGGATTACTCAAAATTGTTTCTTTGCTCACGGTCTTGGTCTCATTCATGACCTTTGGAGAGGGTCTCAAGGTGTCTTCCTTTAATGGGATTGGAGTATGCGCTTCTTCAGTTTGTCCCTTTCTGGGTGAGGATCCATGCTGAAATCCAATCTCCCACATTTCATTTATGTCCTTGCAAACCCACTTATGGTGCATGGTACCCTGAGCATAGTCCAAACCTATATGACCATATGAGTGTCACCTCCTGCATCAGAAGGGAATGTCCTCATAATCCACTTCCTTCATATACACCTTCTGGCCACATCTAATCGAGATAAAATTTACCATGCCCCTTGAAACATTGAGTCCAACCAAAATCCGAGTCATCCCCATGTGCCCTGAGGAGAAAAATAATAAGTTTGCCTCGTACAAAAACCTTAGTAGGTTCCAAATTTCCTAAAAACATCTAAGGACCAGAAAAATCAGAGGTAAAGTTGGGAGATGGACCCAAATTGGGATAATTTTTAGTTGTTTCGATTTTGCATTGAAGTCAATATGGCACTTCTTCATGAATAATGCTTGTGACCCCCAATTCCAATGAGATATAAGGAGTCTATTGGCATTCTCACCTGAATTTTTTACCCAAACCATCTACCCACGAGCCTGAGAAACAAGCATTTGGACATGTGTCCCAAGATCCTTGTAAATTTCTCTGTCATCCATTTTTTCAGAGTTTCCATTGACATTCGCTTACTAGTGAATCTACCCACCAACTCCACCTCCTCCATGGCCAAGATTTCATGTAATTTTACTCCTTCAGCCAAAACTAGGTTGGGTTCCTCCATTTTGTGCTTTCCAAACTTCTTTCTTCCTCTGTTGTATTTCATTATTCCCACCTCTAAATTCATCTTTCGAGGAGTCTAATGTTGTGCATGAGCACTACAACTCATCATCTCTCCCATAAGGTGTTTTCCAATAAAACCTCCCAACTATGAATGTCTTGTAGTCCACTCATGTGGTAATACATGACTATCTAGTCCCGATACCTCGCCATTATGGATTGCAGTGGAGATATGGGGTATTTCAGAATCATGATAACCATCTTATACATCATTGGCAAGGATGTATGTGATAGGATCCATCACCTCATCTAGAACTCCGGGATTGACAGTGCTCCCCGTGCCTCCATTGAGTCGAGATGTAGACACTTCGGGGAATGATGCTCCTATCTTGTCCTCTACACATGGATTTGAAGATCCTAACTCTTGAATGATGGATTCAAGTACCGCAAGAGTGTCCTATGATGGTAGTTGATTCAATGGTAGAGATTTTGTGGTTGGGGAGTAAATGAATAAATCACCAGGAGGTGTTTGGGAGACCCATATTGACCTTCCCTCGAGTAGATTTTCCAAAAAATACACATATTCTTCTTCCATGAGATGAGATGAACTATGAGTAATATGTGTCTCTTTTTTGTCATATCTAGGCCTAGGAATTTGTTCTTCTTACATTGCATAAACCATGTCCTCCTTTGGAAATCTTGTAGAAACCCTAACCCTAACCATCTCCATGAGTCCGAATCACTTTTCTAACTCCACCTACACACAACTCAGAAAAAGAGTCATTAGATTTATGTATCTCTTTAATTGCCCGAGGATTTGTAGCAACTTGATAAATGTATTTTTCACCAAACTATTATTCCATTCACAAACTCAATGCTCTCCAATATTGCAAGATATCCCAACAATTTTACTATGCTACTAATGACTTTGGTTTTGGTTGAAATTTCAATGAATTCAAGCATCTTTCACTAAAAACCTTATTGGATAACTTATGTATTAGAAAAAGAGAGCAGGGTTGGTCTATTTGGGGTTTTCAATCCACACTATCTTTCCATATTCTATAGTTAGGGTTTGCGATCCACACTCAAGAAAGTCACAAGACAACCATTGGAATAATATGGGTACAATTATAATCTTACAAAGGTCCATATCTCTACCAGGAGATGCAATGTTGTCAAACACAACTTCGCTGAGATCAAAGTGTGTCTTTCCAGGTTAATAGACTCCACCTCGACATATATCATCAATCACCACATTCACGATCGTTACAACCCCTTTGTCTCCTATGTATACCAAGGAGATCTAGTTTTAGGAATCATCTCATATTGTACATTTGTTATATTGTCAAAAAAACCATGTATCTATAAATGTAATGATGAAATTTAAAATTAAATCATATAACAACCATGTAATTTTTTTTCCCTATAAATAAGTGGTACACTACCACCCCCTAAGGAGATGTCAATGTTGTATACAAAATTGCATTAAAAAAACATGTACACATATAAGGAAATGAAATTAATTTGACATCAAAAGTTGATTGAACTATTGCCAATTCCCTCCTCATCTTCTGAACCTTCCCCATCCTCACTTTGTAAAACCATACTAAAAGAATGAGTTCAATAAAATTGTTGGAAACACAATCCATTAGGGTTACTCACTTGACGAAATATGAATAGTCAAGTGATAGGAATGGTCATCGGAAGTCCAAAAGACCTCTTGGAATATGAATCCAAAGGTCATCCAAAATGTATTTATATGTGTATCATATCAATGATTAATCATCTCATGATTATATATATTTGCGCACTCTAACAATGGTATACATCATATCAAATAGGTTTTTAGGCCTGGAATTCGCTATGGTAGTTGTCCATAGCATCTAACCTCTATGTGTCCAAAAATGCCTCATTCCATGTGAAAAAATGTCTCTTTTCCATCCTTCGCCTACCAATCTGTCATGGGTGCACACTTTGGTATCAAAGCTAAGATGGCCACCTTAGAATTTTGTTACCTCTTCTTCTCATATTCCAAGAAACCCTAACCCTGAAAGTCAAACATTTCAGAGCGTGATCGTACCTTTCTTGGAATTTATTAGACTCTCAATTCCACTGGCTTCAACACTGTCTAGACCTCGTTGCTCTACATTTATAGCCCCAAGCTTCTTTCCCTCCATAGATACAAGAAAGATCTTCAACAAGTTACTCAAGTCTGGTGTGATCTCCAATTTTTCATGCCATCGGGTGTTTATTTTTTCTCCTACATGTTGATTGTTTCCCACCGTTGAGTCATATCAACCATAATATTGGTCTATATGGAAGCTCCATAGAGCAATCATTTCCCATAAAGTTTAAAATTTGGTTGTTGGTCAGGTGAAGAACCAATAACAAGGGATCCATATTTTAGGATGTGCCAATTTAGGTGAGGCAAGAGGAGTTGTAGTAGCGTTGGATTCCATAGCACGACCCTAGGCTCTTGAAGAGCCCCTTTGGTGACTGCGGATGAAGTTCATTGAAATTGATTTTTTTATGAGATATGATATGTCACTTACATGCTAAAGGTAACATATCTACTATAAATGCGACCTCTGTTAAGTTTTGAGTTCATTTAGTCGAGGCCTTCAAAATCTCAAAGTAATTAAGGAATTCTACCAACAATCGCATTATGCCCTTCGCATACTATCTAAGCATGGGTTTCGAACCCTAATCGCTTAATCAACTACAAGGCCATCAAGCTTATGTGTTTCCATTTTCATGCATGGCCAAAGAGCCCTGGTGCAAGTACTATGTCAAGCTTCACATATATCTACCAAATCCTCTGTATTTCCAAAGAAACTAAATCCATGATACTCCACCTTTATCCCTCCTATAGTGGGTGTGCGACAGAGTCCAATAGTTTTGGCATGATACACAAACATAGTTCTTTGTCTTGATAGTGTTTTTTTTTCTAAACATAATATCTTAGCTTCTGGTTTCAAACATCACATAGTATGAATTTGGTTGTTTTTGAGTTTATTTCCTTTAATAGTTCACTGTGGTTTGATATTTTAGCTTTCCAAGTTGAATTATAATGTAAACGGGTACAATTTCGGTAGAAGTCGACATCTTCATTTGTTGAGTTTTAATTGTCTAAGTCAATCTAAATGGATCAAATTGATGAACTATTAGAGTTGTTGAACACTTTGATACTCTCTTTTGTGGAAATTTCAGTCACAATTGACAAAGAAACTCTTCAATCTATTCTCACTTGTTTGCAAGTTTCACAAGCCAAAGTAGCACTATTTGAAGCTCAAACTCGACTTTTTCATGATGAACTTGAATGGAAGAATCTTCGACCTTTTGAACTAATGTTTGTTCAAAACGATCACTAATACATATGGGGTGAAAATTCAACAAAATATTACGACGATATGGGTTAAATTTATCGCACCGTTGCAAATTACTACAATTTCATTCATTTTTTGGGGGCTCCCCGATGTTCGTTGTAATATTTGTTAGTCGCTAGATTGACGAACATTTGTCATTATATCAATGTTTAAAAATCAATGCATAAAGAAATATTATTACTGTAGAATCAAAACCTTTCATATGGATTTCACTCTGATAATATCTTGTGATTACAGATTTAGATAGACACAACCAGAAGCCAAGATTTCGACAAGGCATGGTGATGATGTAAGCACCGCGGTGAGGGAGGTTTCTTTGGCTACTTGGAGCACCACTTCCACATCATGGCCTATAAATCAACATATTGAACCTTCGTATTTTCTAACCGCTGAGGCCAAAAACAAATTGAAGGATGGATGATGATGAAAGCATTAATGGAAACACTCCAGAGAAGGAGATTTATCATGAAAAAAAACACCTCCAATTTTGTATATTGCACGCCCTCAATAATTTTCTCTAGGAAAGGAAATTTTGTTTTAACCCTAGCCCCTGAACTAATCTCTATATCACCTTTAAAATGACTACAATCTCTACAATTTGAAGTCGAGGGATTGGTCCATGTTATTGTAAATAACACAGAACATGCCCTATATATATTTTAGCTGGATGTAGTTATCAATGTGAATTGAATCTAGTTCTGTGCAACCGAAACCCTTCAAATATCTTCCAAAAATGGGCAGGGTTTCATCAGTATACATTTTTTTAAACTCTTAATTGGTGGGAAATGGATCTTCGGGTATTGGGTTTTGTTCGTCTGTTCTGAAAGATCAGAATTCCATAGTTCTGAATATTTAGTGCCAACTGCTGATTTTTTCTTTTTCTTTTCTATGATGTGGAATTATATAGGTATGAGGGGTTAATATAGGGTGCAACAATTTTCCTATTTAAAGAATTATACAAGGTTTTATTGCGTTGTAATTTTGTTATATTTTCTTTTGTACCAAATACTCCCAAGGATAACTGGGGTTTGCATTTAACTAGCATTACAATTCTTTTTTGAATTTATTTTTCCTTAGTAATAAGAAATTCTATAGGCTTGAGGGTTTAATGCAAGGGGCATTAGATCTAGGAGCAAGTTAATAAGTGGACAAACTCAACCCCTTTCCGATTCAATTTTCTTCCCTAAATCTAGATGGAATTATAGTTCCACCCAATTGATGAGAACTTTACCATTAAACTTTGCCTATAGGGGTTTGGTCCATATTAAGATGACCCAGATTGTCAGAATTAAAAAAAAAACAACTGGATTAGGGAAAAGCTTTGCGTCACTGGAAATGTTGAGTTTTTCCACTTATTAATTCACTTAGATTGATATTATCCCTTTTAAGGAATTATCATACAATTTAGTTGCATTGTATTTATGTTGGTTTCTTCTGTGCAAAATGTTCCCAAGGTTTTTTGGTGTTTGCATTTAACTATTCTTTTATGTTTCTTTTTGCCTATGTTTTTCCCTTTTACGTTGTTTTCAAGTTTATTGAATATTTGCTCAAACCCCTTGTTTCTTTGTCAATAAATTTCATCCTAGGTATACAATATCATATTTGATAGCCTTGTATGGTCAAACAAGATTTGAAGACTAAAGAGCTGACATTTGGATATTTTGGCTTGGATCTGGAAAGAGTTTCATTTACCAGGACCCAACTAGATGCCATTTCCAAATATCTAGCACTAATTGACCCTAGCTAATTCCCCTGGAATATCCTTTTGGTTGTTTGGAAGCTGCACCATAATGTTTTGACAAGGAATTGTGATATCAATGTTTTGTTTATTGCACTCGGGAGCAAAGGAAAGAGTGTGGTTTGGTACGATCATTGAAATGACACTTCTTCCATGGATCTTATTGATTCTGCAGACACTCTGACCGATATTATATTGAATAAATCAGTTACGAAACTAGGTGGTTTGTGGAGGAGCAGACACTGGCTTGCTTTGCATAAGATTAATGGTGTATGGTATAATTTGGATAGTGATTTAGCTTGCCCTTTTCCTTTTGAAAAGGGAGACGAGTAGTTGAAGAAAATTTTGGATCACTGTTTAGCATAAGGCGGTGAGGTATTAATGGTTTTTGAAGGAAACTCTTCAACATCCAACAATGCTCATAAAGAATAATGACTAGAAAATTCAGGTGCAAGAAGGTTGTGTTAACATTCAATTTATTTCTACATGTGAATTTTTGTAAAGTTGTCATTGTTTTAATTTCAAAGCATTGTTTGTCCAGAACAATTTGTAAGTTGCACCTCTATTCATGAACCATCCCATAAAATGGAAGACCATTTATCAATGGATGTTGATGATGATTATTACACCCTTATGTGCACAAACCTTGGTTTATATTCTAATTGTTTTTTTTTTAAACAATATTGGATTTTGATCAACAATTTGTTTTTTGTAATAGATATGACAATTGATAAAATGTCAAGAGAAATATGCAAAGAAACTTCTAGAATACTGGTTTGTCCACTATGTTGTAGAAAGTAGTTGTGCACATGATCCACAATTATCAATTCCACTTAACATGGTAGGAATATATCTTTTTGTTTGTTTGAGAGATGAATTAATAATGAACACAAGTTTGAAGCCTTCTAAGGATAGGCTGACATAGGGTTGTTGCTAGCCATGTTAGTTGTTTATTTTCTGGTAAATAAAAGGAAAAAAATTATATGATATCACATACTGCTACAAAAATGTTTGTCAAGGTCTGGACAAAAACTGATAGTAGAAATTTTAGAGATAGATCCTTAGGTTCTCACCGAGCATCACATAAAACAGAGTCATCAGTAGTCTTAGTCTTACAACCCACCTAGTGATGGAAAGAAAATATGTGAATCTTGGGGATTCTCAAAAAGTTAAAACCATGTTCAACATATCTATATTAGAAGGCTAAGAAAATGAAGTAAAAAATATCTCCCTGAAAGCATAATAGAAAGTCTTAAGCCATAATGCCTGTAGGTCCCATGAAGAAAAAAAAAATATGAACAGAAAAACCATTAAAGATGAAAGGAAAGGGGATCTCAGGGTCACTTAAATTCACCAATCACAATAGCCTCCTCCATAAACCCATATTCATAATCATCCAGGAGCCCATCCAAGGTTAATTGTAGTGTGTGAATCGTTGCTTTGATTTCTATCATGTCCCGCCTCATTGAGAACACAAACAAAAAGAGGGGATCTAATTGAACTAAAATGCTAAACCAAAAACCTGCAGTAAAAAGAGAACCAACACTAAATAAGTGCGCTAGGGTTGAACACATAATGTGCTAGGGATAGAAAGATGTCCAAGCATGAGTGCGCTATACATGAGATGCATAAATGCACACAAAAGAGAAAATACGCTAACCACAATAGAATGCCAAAGATGTGTTAGTTGTGGAGCCTGATTATCTTCCTGATTTAGAGGTTTGTTTCAGCTGTGCTTGGATCCCATTTCTTGATGGGGAGGTGTGGGGGGGATTTCCCCCCACTACTGTCATCTGTGGG
>ML830156.1:11404-22622 GCA_009831015.1 Picea engelmannii | reverse complement strand
AAGTCTAGTTCTAAGTTCGAACTAAAGTGTAATGCTGAGTTGTAACCAATCTCAAGTCTAGTTCTAAAGTTCGAACTAAAGTGTAATGCTGAGTTGTAACCAATCTCAAGTCTAGTTCTAAGTTCGAACTAAAGTATGAAGCTAAGTTATGACTAATGTATGCAATCAAGTTACTATTTCGAGCTTCTCCTTTTCCCCTCTTCAGCCTATATAAGAAGAGGTCAAACCCTCTCCTCAACACAGTTTTGCAACACAATTTTGAAACAGAGTTTTCATATGCAGGTTGAGGGTGAAGTAATAGAGGAGCACATCAATGATAAAGAGGCAACACATCAAAGGTGTATTTCAGCAAGGTCTTGTAAGTCTTTGTCAGGTCAAAGTCATCTTGGCAAGCTCTTTGAGAGAAGTACATTCATGGTGGATATTTGTAAGAGATCTTACATTATTAATGCAATAAAGGAATATTGTTTGCTGGGGTTTTTCTCCCTGTACAGGGTTTCCCCAGGGTATATGTGTTGTTGATGTGCATGTTACTTATCTACATAGTTATTGCTATTCGATTATGATTTGGAATTGTTGAAGTGTATTAAGCTGAAATCAAAGTATTGAAGAAAATAAAAGAATTAATCTACATAAGAAATCAAGCTCATAATTTAACACTTATTAAGGAGAAAATGGATTTTTCCATTGCTCTAATTTTGGGGTTTTTAGTATAGTACTTACATTGTGTAGAGTCTAGACTTTGGCTTTATTGGTTTTCTCATATTCTGAAATGCTTTGAATAGTTGGAGTGCATTTTTTGAGATTTCCTTTGAAATGTTTAACATTTAAAAATAGATTTGGTATAAATGTAACTCCTAAAAAACATTAATTTTTTTTAAATGCATAGCTTAGTTTCTCAAACTTCCCAAACAAGGATTTACTTATCCTTGATATCAAGTAATCATAATATAAGGTCTCTAAGGTAAAAGAATGTACTGGCAATCACAATATAGACATTGACTAAACCACTATTTTGGAGAACTTTCACAATTAGAATCTCAATTACTATGTGAACTATATGAAGTTTTAGTTCCTTTTGTGAAATTATTTGTATCTCAATTCAAGTTGTGGGGGGTTTAATGATAAAATTGCCTTTGCTAAATTACACACTCATTTTAATTCTCATTTTGATTCATTTTTGTGTGTGGTTTGATGGGATTTTCTATTGTTTAATGTGTTTTAAGAGTGTAGGAAAAAATACATTATTTGGAAAAATCTCATGCACTAAAGATGGAATATGAGATTGTCATGGCTAAATACCTTTAAACAATCCCTAGGTTTGCTGATAT
Organism: Picea engelmannii; assembly: GCA_009831015.1. Taxonomy (NCBI): domain Eukaryota; kingdom Viridiplantae; phylum Streptophyta; class Pinopsida; order Pinales; family Pinaceae; genus Picea; species Picea engelmannii. The sequence goes on along the minus strand of ML830156.1, from coordinate 21,291 downwards.
TCCCTTTGAGTGTGATGATTCATGCATTCAAGTTGTATTGCAACATGTTATGTAACAATTAATTTGAATTCTATCTTTGTTTCACAGGCTAATGAAAACGTTGAATCTGCAGAAGTTGAAAAAATTGATATGGTTAGTTTAACATAATTTAAATATCCTACATTCTTGACCTTGATCATCACAATTTTTAAGCTAATCATGAATTGGATGAACTTCCTGATACCAAATTTTTGTACGAGAACTTCATGTATGAACTAGAAGAATCAAAGAGTGATAAGGAATATGCATTTGAAGAGTAATTGATAAAAAAATACCAAAATGCTTAGTTCCGTTGGATTTATTAGTGAACTAAGGTATGTTATTACATATGGACCCTGTTATCACATGAACTTGTCAGAGTCCTGTGGGGTTGTGGTTTCTACCTAAGACTGTAATTTTGCTCTATCTCTCTCCTTTTCGCAGACCAAGTCTCAAATTTTTCCCCCTTCGGCTTGTAAAATCTTTTCTTATTTGCCCCCCCCTCTGTGTTTAATTGCCCCGGTCTCCCTATTTTCCATCCCACAACCAGTCGTCTGAATCCTCGATCATGCAAAATGCAACGATAAGCACAAAGCACAACACTTAGAGTGATATGATATGGACCTGAATCAAGCGAGCGAGCAAGTTCAGTTTTCAATGGAGGAGATTTCGTTCGAAGTCCAGATTTGCAGCTCGTAGGCGATCAGGATTATAAAGTTGCTCGAAGTTTAGTGCCGGGGCGAAGGTACGAACTCCCAAAACCCGAAATCAACGTGGGTCGTCTGATCCAGCAGGATATGTGGCATCAGATCTGAACCGTAGATAAAGTCATTTCAGGAAAAATGAAGTGGGGAATGCACAATCTTCCCGAGTCCCAAAATGCCGAAGGCCCGAGGTCTTGAAATACTAACATTTATCTAGGCTGTGCGATTCAAAGGGGCGTGTGGCACTGGCTTCGAGAAATCACAATTTCCTAACTCGGGGGTTTTAGCATGGAGCACGACGCAGGTTTTCGAAATGCGAAATCATGAAGTGCCCAGGAGTTGGGCCTAGGGTCATAGCCCGAGGTTGCATGGAGATGTTACACCTCAAAATCACTCAACTGGATAAGTGTCGCATATGCCTCTCACTTGTCGTAAGTGTCGCAAATGTTGTTGAATCATGCTATCACAATGACGACACTAAAGAGGTACTTGAAACATCTCATGTACTTGGTTTGAAGGAAGAAACTGGTTCATTGAAGTCAAACATCTCTTAACACCTGAAAGGGATTCTTAATCAAGAGTTTGGAAGGGGAACGCTCCCCTAAAACTGCCTGAGAAGCGCTGGCGCCCTTCTACCATGCTTCAGAAGTGTTATAGCACTTCTCCACCCCTTTGTAGAAGCGCTGCTCAGATTTGAAGCGCTGACGCTTCCCTTGACCTGCTCTGGAGCGTTATAGCGCTCTGATGCCCCTTCTGAGGGAGCGCTCTCCATTCTGGGTAAATTGTTATCCCGGTGAGAAGAATAAGGGGAGAATCATTCGAGTTTAGGAGGCGGTTGAACTCGAGTTCTTGGTTTTGTCAAAAGATATCTGATCCAAAGAGGAGGTTCCCAACTGGTTCTAAACATAACTCAAGAGGTTAGGCCCCTCCCAATCTATATAAGCAAGCTCTATGGTGGTAAAGAGGAGGAAGAATGGAATAGGTGAAACTTATGATCTTGGGGGAAACTTGCAGTCAGCCAAAGGAGAGTAATCATTGAAGCTGCTGTCATCCAGGTTGTGGATCTTTCAGGCAAGGGTTAGACGAAGAGGATTTGACGAAGCTGTCGCATTCGCATCTACGATTGTAAGCACTGCTGTCGTTATTCTCATTAATATGACAAGCTTGGCCTGTTTCTTTCTAGTTTGTGTCTAATGTTACATGAACTTATCATCTATTGGTAGATCTGTTTTCAAGCTAATGTCAGTAGAGTAGGAAGTGGTTGTATCTTGTTTTGTCCACAGACCTCACCGAGGAGCAAAAGGATTGGAGCGCAACTCGGAGCGTGCAGGGACAAACGTCAATTAAAGGGTACTTCTATTATCTTTCCTTCTCGTGCATTAGGATTAGATAGATTTGAAAGGAAGTCAGTGTCCACGTTAAGCATTTTTCTGTCTAGGGTTAAGGTCAAGCTCTAGAGGTCGATCTACTTGTCCGCAGACAGATTTTCCTACAACAGGAGCGATAGAAAGGAGTTGCACCAAAGGCCGAAAGCGCCTGTGTTGGTCACCTAAGAAGATCTGCATGGTCTTGAGGTGCCCAGATTGACTTGAAGGAGTTGTAGGCACTGCCGGGGAAATTTAGGGGTGTCATGCCTCATCCCGATCCCGATGAAAGAAGTTAATGGAAATGGGGGAGGTAGTTGAAGCCTTGTTTCACCCCATAAATGGAAAGCATGGAAGATCTACCCTTGGAGGGAGACTGTCAGCCCAAAGTTCCCCTGTCAACGGATTCTCCTGCAAGTCCATACTGAGCCGAGTTCGCGTCTGACAGAAGGATGAATGTGCAGACTAATAGAAGAAGATGTAGACACAAAGATTTGATTGTAATGGCTAGGTCACACTCCTGGTGGTGGTGGCGAGTTGTTCTGAGTATAAATAGTTAGTTTTGATATTTTGTTAGGGTCGATGGTTGAGCTAGGCTCACGTATTGTAAAGTTTTAATGAAGCCTCTGGTTCTCTGGTTATGCATTGTAATTTGAGACTTCTTGTTTAATGATAGTCAACCTTCTTTTCCACCTCTTTTGCCTCTGATATTGAAAGGACCGAGCATGGATGATCCATTCGAGTGTTGTAATCATATTGTGATGTATGTTTGATCGCAATACTGTTATAGCGTTTTCAGTTTCCTGAAGTTTTGGATCCAAGAGGATCTTGTATTTGAATCTTTTCATCCTTAGGCCACTGGAAGACCTAATGTCCATAGCAGACCTTTACATTTTCCCCTCAAGTTCTTCCTCCTACTCACCCTTACTACAACTTACTGACTGAAGTTAAATCAAGACCTCATCTGCCTCTACATGCCAACCCAATTTTCTGAGTTAAAGTGATATTATCCTGAGTCTGCGCCCATTCGACCCCCCTTAAATTTATTCATCGTGACATACAAAATGATGGGTACTGGGATTACCTCCCCTGCAATCAGGAGGTGACTTTTAGTTCAACATTTCGGGCGCCGTTGTCGAGGACGAATTGAATATTTTCCCTGGGATTGAATGACAAATATTACTGGTTCTGAAGGTGCATCATAACTTAGTACATCAAAGATTGCAACTGTGCACTTGACAACTCCATTAATGTGAATCCACTATTTCAACTGTGGCTTTCGGAAATAGACACATGAGGTCTACCCCACAACTGCCTCTAGCAACACCTGAAGCTGACCCAGAGAAAACTATTAGAAGATGAAAGATCCTCCGGGAAGGTACTTTAGTTGTTGTACCAGGTATTTCTGATGATTTTCACCAGCCTTGTATAGAAACTCCCATACTTTCTTCTCATTCTCCTATTATACCATTTGCTGGAGTTTCCTGAAGTTTAAATTTTGGGAGTTTTCATGCTGTTTTCCCCTCTCCCAGTTTCGATGTGGAAGGCTTTGACACTCATATTCCCCCAGGATTTGTATGCTGTTCTGAACCTAGAACCCTTGAAGATTTTCCCACTCCGAGCTTCTCCAGTCCTCCTCCTGTTAAGGTTGTTGCTTTTATAGAGAGAGAAACCTCTATTCCCTCAAGCCCTGTAACTTTTTCCTCAAGTCCCCTGCTATTTCCCTTTCCTCCTAGAGGCTCAGTTCCAACCTCCCTTGTTCAAGCTACATCTCCTCCTGTTTTTCCTCCAACTATCATCCCTATGGCATGTGCTAATCCCCCTAGGAACATAATGGATTCCATAGTGGCTGCAAGATATGCCCCTCTAATCTTACCTCAGTCAATGAATGCTCTCCCTGCCAGAGATTACCTAAAATACATGCCCAAATTCATAGGAGAAGAAGACCTAACTGCTGAAGAACACCTTGCTGCCTTCTATAGTTATGCAGACAACCTAAATATTGAAAACGAGGATGTGTGGATGAGAGTCTTTGTCTAGAGCCTTGATGGCGAGGCTAGGAAATGGTTTAAGGGGTTGACCCCTGGATCCATCATTGGAATTGAGGCTTTAGATGATGTTTTCTTGAGACAATGGGGGGATAAAAATGACTTTATGTATTATATCACAGAGTTTGGGTCCCTAAAGAGAAAAGAGGGAGAGTCTGTCTCTAATTTCTCCAAAATATTCAACAAAATTTATAACAAGATTCCTGCTGAGATAAATCCTACAGAAGCCTCTGCCAAAATTACTTATGCTAGCGCTTTTGACCCTGATTTCTGCCTCCTGTTAAGAGAGAGAAGAGCTACTTCCTTGGCTCATATGCAAGATGCATCCCTGGAAGTAGAGTCCAACGTATCGACAATTGACAGACTTAGGAATAAAGTTGATAGAGATAGAGGAAGGGGAAGATCTGAAGCTTCATCCTCCGGTTCCTCTGTGTTCCACCCTCAAGTAGATGAATTGACCAAGATGGTAAAATCTCTTTCTATAGAAATGGAGAAGATGAAATTCAAAGGGAAGAAAAGTTATAAGATTTCCCAAAGTGCTGATAACACAAGTAACTTCAGAAGAACAAATAATGCCCCTTATATACTTCCAAGAGAGTCTCAAAACAGAGATAGGGATGATCAGAAAATCCAAACCCCTCTCCAAAATAAGCTCGTTGCTTATGAAGAAGGAGAGGAAGAAGAGCTTGATCCTAAAATCCATTGTCTTGGAGACACCTCCCTGTTTCCCCATTTGATCCAATCTGCATACGAGGAGTCCCTCATGGACAACCAAATAAATGAGCTAAGTAAAGGGGAGAAGACCAATAATAGTCCCAATAAATATATCCTCAGGTCTAAGAAGAAACAAGGGAAGTCTAGCATCCCTGATCAACCTTCCAGAGCAGAGAATCCCACTAAAGACCCAATAAACAACATCAAGGAAAATAAAACATAGAACCCCTCACCAATAGACAAAGGTCCTGTCCCAAAAGTGAGGGAAATTTTGAAGCCCCTCTCCTATTTTAATTTTGAGCATGAAATTCAAAAGATTAGGATCCCTGTACCCCTTTCAGAGCTGGTCAAGCACGAAGATTTTAAAAGGTCACTCTCTAAACTGTTGCAGTCTGAACCATCATGTCATTCCATAGACTCACTAAACCTTCAAGACTAAAATCCAACAATCATCTTAGGTCCTTTGATAGAATATAGAGATGATTCATCCCCTCCCTTCTATACATATCTGAACATACATAACAAGGTGTTGCATAATTTTTTGATGGATTCAGGGGCATCTCATAATCTCATGCCCAAAACTGTCATGGATGAACTTGGATTATAAATCACAAATACTTACCATGAATTGTATTCTTTTGATTCTAGAAAAGTGCAGTGTCTTGGGGTCATCAAAGATCTTTCTGTGACCTTGTTTCAGTTGCCCATGAAAAGTGTGTTCATGGATATCATGGTAGCTGATGTTCCCCCCAAGTTTGGCATGCTCTTGTCAAGATCTTGGATAAAAAGACTTGGAGGAAATTTGCATATGGACCACACATATGCTACCATTCATGTGTTTGGGGGGGAGCATAGAAGACTGTATAGAGAAGCTCAATTGGCCTATATTATTAGTGATGAATCAGACCCCACCAACCATCCTATTTTTTCACTTGATACTAATTTGTGGTCTAGCTTATTGCAACTCACTGATGCCCCTGAACCCCCTCTTGAAATAAGAAAGAAGTCCCTTACTCTCTGTGAAGATTCTCCGCCGATTACGTCTGTTTGGAAAATGTTCTTTGATGGAGCCTCTTCTAGAGAAGGTGATAGTGTCGGAGTGGTCTTTGTTTCACATGTTCAAGAAACTATATCTCTGTCCTACAAATTAGAATTTGAAACTACCAATAATGTGGCAGAGTATGAAGCTCTTGTTTTGGGTTTGAGGGCCGCAAAGGACATGGGGATTAAGGAGATATTAGTGTTTGGGGATGCTGAGTTAATTGTCCATCAGATCATAAATATTTATCAAGCCAAGCACCCTTGACTTAGAAGTTATAGAAATGAAGTCTGGGATCTGGTTGACAGTTTTTTCTTAGCTTTCAACATTTCATTTGTTCCAAGAGAAGAGAATGCCAGGGCTGATTCTCTGGCTGTTTCAACAAGTAATTTTAGAGTCCCTTTTCCACCTAAACTTAGGTATGATGTAGAAGTCAAATATAGACCCTCTATACCTGACAATGTCAAGCATTGAAAAGTGTTTGAGGATGATCTTGAGATCAAAAGATTCCCAGAGACTGTTGATGAGTTTTCTGCATTACACATTGATTAAGATCCTGATTCTGAAATAAATCCTCATGCTGATGTTTTTCTGAACAAGATTGCTAATCATCATATTGTCTAGTTTCCCAACAATCATATCCCAAAGGGACTAGTTCCTTTGGAAAGACTATTTAACATAAATGACGTGGCAATAAAAGGTAAAGTTTCAAATAAGGATGCTGATGTAGCTGAGTGCAATATTGGTACAGAGGAGGATCCAAAATTTGTCAAATTGTCATGCAACCTGTCAAGGGAACAAAGGAATAAGTATGATGAGCTATTAAGATAATTCGCTGATGTGTTTGCCTAGACCTATGAAGACCTCAGAACATACGACACAAGTGTCATTGAGCATAAGATCCCATTGAAAGAGGAGGCCAAACCATTTAGGCATAAATTAAGACAAATAAATCCTATGCTACTACCTATTATGGAAAGGGAGGTAAAGAAGCTGCTGGACGCCCAAATAATTGTCCCTTTGAGATATTATGAATGGGTGGCCAACCTGGTCCCAGTAAGAAAGAAGAATGGTGAAATCAGACTGTGCGTCGATTTTAGGAACTTGAACAAAATCTCTAAGAAGGAAAATTACCCTCTACCAAAGATGGAACACATATTGCAAAGGGTGACAGGTGCATCCAGGATGTCCATGATTGGTGGATTTTCTGGCTATAATTATATTTCCATCCTACTTGAAGATAGAGAAAAGACAACCTTCACCACTCCTTGGGGTACATTCATGTATGCTAAGATTCCCTTTGGATTGATGAATGCAGGGGCTACCTTTCAACGAGCTATGGACATCACCTTCATTGGAAAAAAGGATAAATTTGTAGCCATCTATCTGGATGACATTACAGTTTTTTCTAGGTCTGATAAAGAACATGGTCAACATCTTAGAAAGGTCTTCTTAAAATGCAGAAAATTTGGTCTCTCCTTAAATCCCAAAAAGTCTCTATTTACCATGCAGGAAGGAAAATTATTGGGGCACATAGTATCATATAAGGGAGTCAGAATTGATTCAAGCAGAGTAGAATCTATTCAAACCTTGCCATTCCCCTGATCCAAGAAGGAAGTTCAGTCTTTCTTGGGTAAAATCAACTTTTTAAGAAGATTTGTTTCAAATTTTGCTGAATTGGTGAAGCATATCAAAATCATGCTCAGAAAAGGGAATGCAATGAAATGGACTGCTGAGTCTAGAAATGATTTCGACCAAATAAAGAAGGCCTTGACCGAGGCACCTGTAATCATCAGTTCTAATTACTCCAAAGAGTTTCTGATATTTTCCTTTGCCTCTTTTGATACAGTAGCAGTTGTTTTATTGCAGAAGAATGATGAAGGGTTGGAGCAACCTATTTCCTTTTTCAGCAGAGCATTGAGAGATGTAACGATAAAATATGACATCATGGAGAAGCAGGCCTATGATTTGGTGAAAGCCCTCAAGGATTTCAGAATCTATGTTATGCATTCAAAATTTATTGTATATGGTCCTTCTGCTTCTGTGAAGGATATTCTCATTCAGCCTGACATAGATGGGAGAAAGAGCAAGTGGATCGCCAAAATCCTTGAATTTGATCTAGAAATAAAGCCCACCAAACTAGTTAAAGGCCAAGGTTTAGCCAAGTTACTAGCTGAGTCTAATTGCAAAGCATTGGGGGTTAACTTCATCAACGCTTGCTCAGAAAATTAGCAAGCTGACTCATCTTATACAGGCCCACAAGTCAGCCCCCCATTGGCAGAATGCATCTGGTACAAAGACATCATATTCTTTCTGCAAGAGTTGCGACCCCCTGATGGGATGAGAAAAAGCAAGGCAAGAGATTTAAAGCTTAAAGCAATTAAATACTGTCTTATTGATCAAGTCTTGTATTGAAAAGACCCCCTAGGAGTCCTTCTGAGATGTTTAGATCCAGTTGAGGCCCAACAGATAATGTTTAATTTTCATGACAACCTATGTGTGGGACATCATTTCTGGAGAACTACAACCTATAAAATTCTCAGGGCTGGGTACTTATGGCCTAGCCTATTCACTGCTGTCTGTGCGAAGATCAAGGCTTGTATTAAGTGTCAGAAATTCTCTAGGAAGCAACAGATCAAGTCTTTGCCATTAAATCCCGTGGTAGCTTCAGGACCCTTTCAGCAGTGGGGCTTATATTTTATTGGGGAAATTCATCCTGCTTCAAGTGGTCAGCACAGGTGGATCTTGACTGCCACTGATTACTTTACCAAATGTATAGAAGTTATTCCCACAAGGAGTGCTTCTCACAAGGTAATCATTGGTTTTCTTGAGGACATTATAGAAAGGTTTGGTTGTCCAAAAAGGATTGTCACTGATAATGCTGCATCCTTCAAGGCCGACCCAGTGATCCAGTTTTGTGAATAGTTCAGAATTTCACTAACTCACTCAACTCCTTACTACCCACAAGGGAATGGACTGACAGAGTCTTCAAACAAGAGCCTTATAAAAATGATCAAAATACTGTTGGAGGACAACAAGAAAGCATGTGATTCAAAGATCAAATTTTCTTTGTGGGCTGACATAGTGAAAACAAAGAGATCTCTTGGTGTCTCTCCTTTTCAACTTGTGTATGGGGTCGAAGCCATCTTCCCTTCTTAGCTCGCCCTTCTAGTGGAAAAATTATTCCAAGACCACCAAGGGGGTCTGATGATATGATAAGAAGAATACAACTTCTAGTAGAAGTGCAACAAACTAGGGAGCAGATACTGGACAAAGCACATGAACATCAACATAAAATCAAGCAGGCCTTTGATAGGAAAGTAAGAAAGGAGGATTTCCAGCTGGGAGATCTAGTACTCAAATGGGATGCACCCAAATAGGACAAAGGAAAGAATGGTAAATTTGAAGCCCTGTGGATTGGGCCCTTCAAAATCTATGAGGTATTTCCAAATAATACTTACAGGTTGCGGAATTTGGAGGGATCTGAAGTTTTTGGTGGCCCTACAAATGGGCATTTTTTGAAGAAATATTTTGTTTAGGCCGTGACTGACATTCTACCACTGTAAATACTACTTCTGTTTTGTTTTGATTTTTAGTTTTTTGTTCTCAAAAAGCGACTCCATAAACCAACAACTAAGGTACTGGAACTACTTGTTCTTGGTAGCTCGCAGGGAGCATGCCATCCCCCATGGAGCCAAATGTTATCACATGAACTTGTCAGATTCCTGTGGGGTTGTGGTTTCTACCTAAGACTGTAATTTTGCTCTGTCTCTCTTCTTTTCACAGACCAAGTCTCAAATTCCCCCCCCTCCGGCTTGTAAAATCATTTCTTATTCCCCCCCCCTCTGTGTTTAAGTGCCACGGTCTCCTTGTTTTCCAGCCCACATCCAGTCATCCAAATCCTCGATCATGCAGACCGCAACCATAAGTATAAAGCGCAACACTTAGAGTGGTCTGATATGGACCCGAATCAAGCAAGCGAGCAAGTTCAGTTTCCAGC
>ML830156.1:0-11366 GCA_009831015.1 Picea engelmannii | reverse complement strand
GTAGGCGATTAGGATTATAAAGATGCTGGAAGTTTAGTGCTAGGGTGAAGGTTCGAACTCTTGAAACCCGAAATCAGCGTGGGCCATCCGATCCAATAGGACACGTGGCATTAGATCCGAACTGCGAAGAAAGTCATTTCGGGAAAAATGAAGTGGGGAATGCACAATCTTCCCGAGTCTCGAAATGCCGAAGGCCCGAGGTCCCGAAATACTGAAATTTATCTGTCTATTTGATTCAAAGGGGTGCGTGGCACCAGATCCAAGAAATCACGATTTCCCAACTCAGGGGTTTTAGCATGGAGCATGACGCAGGTTCGCGAAACGCGAAATCGTGAAGCGCCCAGGAGTTGGGCCCAGGGTCACAGCTCGAGGTTGCATAGAGCGATGGAAAGGAGCTGCGCCAAAGGCTGAAAGCACCCGTGTTGGTCACCGAAGAATATCTGCATGGTCTTGAGGCACCGAGATTGACTTGAAGGTGTTGTAGGTACCACCTAGGACATTCAGGGGTGTCAGGCCTTGTCCCGATCCCGTTGAAAGAAGTTAATGGAAATGGGGGAGGTAGTTGAAACCTCATTTCACCCCATAAATGGAAAGCATGGAGGATCTGGCCATGGAGGGAGACTGTTAGCCCAAAGTTCCCCTGTCAATGGATTCTCCTGCAAGCCCATACTAAGATGAGTTCGCGCCTGACAGAAGGATGCATGTGCAGAATGATAGAAGAATATGCAGACATAAAGCTTTGATTGTAATGGCTAGGTCACACTCCTGGTGGTGGTGGCGAGTTGTTCCGAGTATAAATATTTATTTTTGATATTTTGTTAGGGTCGATGGTTGATCTAGGCTCCCGTATTGTAAAGTTTTAATGAAGCCTCTGGTTCTCTGGTTATGCGTTGTAATTTGAGACTTCTTGTTTAATGACAATCAACCTTCTTTTCCACCTCTTTTGCCTTTGATACTGAAAGGCTTAGGCATGGACGATCCATTTGAGTGTTGTAATCATATTGTGATGTATGTTTGATCACAGTATTGTTATAACGTTTCCAGTTTCCTGAAGTTTTGGATCTAAGAGGATCTTGTATTTGAAGCTTTTCATCCTTAGGCCGCTGGAAGACCTGATGTCCATATCAGAACTTTACATTTTCCCCTCAAGTTCTTCCTCTTACTCACCCTTACTACAACTTACTGACTGAAGTTAAATCAAGACCTCATCTGCCTGTGCATATCAACCCATTTTTCTGAGTTAAAGCAATATTATCCTGAGTCTCCGTTGATTCAAACCCCCTTAAATTTATTCATCGTGACATACAAACTGATGGGTACTGGGCTTACCTCCCCTACAATCAAGAGGTGACTTCTAGTGCTAACAGACCCATTGTGCAGTAAACTATTTCTTGTTGTTTTATTAGTTGGAAACCTTGTATTTTCATTTTCCTTCTAAAAAATTGTAAAAGCAGTATTGAGGGCATTGTAGGTTGTGATGCGTTCTTTAGAGCCTATTTTGTATTAATGTTTATTATCATAGAATTTATACCATCTCTCTTGCACTCGTGTTATTTCAAGCTTATTTTTCATAATGTTTATTGTAATAGAATTGATACCATCTCTCTTGCACTAAGTGTTTATTCTAAATTTCTAATACATTTTTTTCCTTTTTGGTTATGTTTCTAGAGTGCAAGCCACCTCATGAGAGCACCTTTTGAGATTATCCTAAAAAGAGGATGGGCGCAGTTAGCTGAAAGAGCTCTTAACATGTGGAGGATAGTTAATAAGAGCACGTGGAGTGTTCAAACTCCTCTTTGTCAATTCAAAGGAATTCCAAATGATATTTTGACCAAAATTGAAAAGAAAGATTTAGCTTGGGATTGATACTATGATCTCTTTGCTCAAGGGATTGGGGAGCTCATTCATTTTCCAAACATGGGGAAAATCATGTTAAAAACTCTAATCATAGTTTGCTAGTTTACCTAACTGTTATACAATTACATGACAATTATGGTATTTTTGTATTATATATGTACATCTATGTACATGATTATTTGCTCATTAATGATTATAGAGTATGCCTTTTCTACCAATATTCTATTTATCTTTGTTCATCATGGTTTCTTCATTGCTTCATTTATTTCCATTATGTTTCTGCATTTTTTTTTCATTATGAATCTAACAGTGGTATCAGAGCATGATATTGATCTTAAGAGCCTAGTAGTTTATCACATGAGCTTAGCATTACAGTTTTTAGTGCCTAGTAGTACCATGGTAGATGAGGAAGAAGCAATTGGTGAGTAAATGGTTCCTATTGAAAACCATGAAGTCTGTGTGCGTGGAGAGAGACAGACACAACCGAGGAAAGCAGGTTCGGTTCTGTGTACTGTCCAAGAGCCTATGGAAGATGACATTGCAGAGAGGAAACTGTGTGAGGCACAATAAAGAATGTAGAAAGAGCTGAGGGTTTTGTGAAGGCCTGACCGATTGCATAGGTCATGAAGTGAAGGCTCCTCCAACCATAAAGGGTCAAGATTGCACACAATATTCACGGTCAACAAGGAATAATCACGTGGAGCGATAGAGGAAAGAAAATATGAGTGTTAAGCTTGCGATCGAGGTGCTTCAGGAGAAAATCCAGGAGACAAAGTAAGAAGAATCATTGTCTACAAGAAGAACATAGTCAACGGGAAATGTGAGAATCTGCATAAGGAAATCAAGAAAACATGAATAACCAAAGATCTGATGAATATACTCGACAATCGTCAATCTGATGAAGATAGGGTATGTGAGGTTTATTTTAATTTTTAAAGATGAAAGTAAGATTTATTTTTGGCATTTAAAAAGGAATAGACCGTGGCATATAAATCTTTGAGGAATAGTTCAAAGTTGATGCCAAATGGTTGTTATCACTGATATTGATCTCTTGGAGCAGTTATAAATGTTTATTTATTTTTTAAAGTAGGCCATATTGGGTACCCAACACCTTAATAATTGTATCCGAGTTTGAAGGAATCCAATACATTAAAGAATCAAATGCAACTCAATTATTTATGTTTTGTAGCTTTGCCTTTGTAAATGCAATGCAATCGAGAAGGGTTCTTTTGCTAACATAAGTGAGATTATTAGGTAAAGTGAAGAGCATTAAGACAAAGGTGGTTTTGTGCTTATGATAATTATGACCTTTTATGTAATTGAGATAAAAGAGGTTATCAAATCTTTTATAGAGGGTTCCTTTTTTGTAATGAAGTTATAAGGTGGTTGTAAAGGTGTTATAAGGGGTCCAACAAATTGCATTTGCAAAATTGTGTTTGGTGTTATTGTTTAAGTTGTAGACCTACCCAAAATTGAATAAGGGGGTCTTAGGATCTTTGTGTGCGTCTAAGTTATTGGTTATCTTGTAGTTTTTGGCATTCATGCAACAATTGCTCATGCAAAGAATACTACAAATATACAAACAATCTAATAATTGACAAACGATTCAATTTGGCTACAACTTTGGCATACACAACATGATCTTCTATATTTTACATAATGACAAGAATTGAAGAAATAATTACAATATTGCACACATTAATTAACTCAACTACATAATCTACAATTTCAATAAACAAGTGCACTCTCAGTACAATGATTACTTGTTTACAAGTAACACACAAGAAAGTTGATATGTTCAAACTTCAAAACAAACTGTTGTTTGATGAGTTAAGTTTGCTTCGACATCAACACTGTGATTTAAATATTCTTCAGAATAATAAATTGATTGGATTACATATTGACAAACAAAATGACATCAAGGATAAAAATAATGAAGATGCTCACTTGACTTGTGATGACACTAATAAACATGAAGATGAGTTGGATGAAGTCCTTATGTCAGAAAAAGTTGTGGATAAATGTGGCAAATAATTTAGAATTGTTCGACCATGGGAAGAATTACACTTTACACGAAATCGATATGGAATAGGATATGAAAAGGATGCTGACAACCTTTTTCATATTCCTAATTATAGCAAACCTATTTGCTTTGTGAGTGGAGGTTTTTTGAATGATGATAAGAAGACATAGCTTGAGGATATTGGTAAGGAACAAGTACATGATATTGCTGATGATGATGTTGCTACATATATTCCAGATTTGTATGATCACGATAATCGGTCGGATAAAGAACCCATACGGTGCAAACATTGTCAGCAGTTTGGCCATGATAAGTCAAATTGTTTTGATCTTCACCCATGTAGATATTGTGGGAAGACAAATTACCTCTCAGTAAGGTGTCAGAAGAGAGAGTGAAAACATATTCATTTTGAATGGTTAGGGAATTGGTGTTGGAGTTTGGAAGATGATTTATTAGATCATTCTTATCGACGAATTTATACACAAGTACAACCATATTTGATTGGAAATATTTCTACAGTTGACAGACATGAATGTTTTTCAGGATTGGATGATATAGGGTATGATCAGAACCCAGTTGATGTAGTCTTCTGAGTTGAATATTGAGTCTTTAGACTCCACCAGAAGACGGCTTGATTACCCTTTTCCACTTTCAAAGGGGGTATATCTCATTATCTATACTTCTCTCTTTTCAGTTGACAGGGGGGAAATTAGTGAGAAATGTCAGACTTCAAGTTTCGAAGTCTACCTTTGATTTGCAGTTCAATCATGGCTTGTCTCTGTCTTGTATTTTGGATTTGTGTCTGTTCAGAATATGATTGTAATTGGGTGCATGATCGGTTGTACTCGACACCCCTGACTTTTGGTCCAAGTTGTAAATCTTTCCATAGGATGTTATATTCCCCATGTATTTAGTAAGTCATGTTGAGTCACATAGCTATATTCCTTTTTTCCATAGAGAGGATGTTGTGTCAAGCTGTGGCATGAATCACTGTGTAGCTTGATGGTGTATCAGAGACATTGAATCTTCGATTAAGGGGGGAAAATATGAGATAGTAATCTCAGATTGATGGACCAAAATATGTGAACAAATGATCAAATAGGAAACAAGCATGCAATATTCTCACAACAAAATCAGTGAAGTCAATGAAGTTGATAATGATCAGATGATAGATCAACGTTTTGATCTTCATCCGTGTATACATTGTGAAAGCGTACACATTGTTCCAGTAGCTTATACAGGAGTTGGATATCTTCTTGGCCATACTTGTGAATGACGGTCAAGGAACTTTGAACCACTTGTCCCTGACAAGGGGGAAATCTAAAGTTTTTAGTCAGGTTCCAAGTTTGATTTAGAGCCTGTGAACAAATGATCAAGTATGCAACCTAGTTCCTAGTATGCAGTCTTGTTCTTGAACATATTGTTGTTGATATGGTTTGTGGTAATCCTAAAACCATTCCATTCATAGTTTTTTGAGCCTTGAGCTCTTGATAGTTTGTGGTCAGCTTAAAACCACCAATTAAGAAGAAGACACGAAGTTCTGCTTGTTACATTTTTAGATTTTTGAGCCTTGAGCTCTTGTTAGTTTATGGTAAACTTAAAACCATGCCATTTAGTAGAAGACACCATCTTCTGCTAGACATTCGGTTTGTGGTCATCCTGAAACCACCAGATTGGTTTGTGGTCATCCCGAAACTAGCAAATGAGTTTTTGGTCACCCTTAAACCACCAATTTAGTAGAAGACATCAACTTCTGCTATTTTTTCAGAGTTTAGAGAAGATCTTAAGCCCTCTGAATATTTTTTTCAGGAAATAACGAACTTATGATTAAGGGGGGATGTTAAAAACTCTAATCATAGTTCGTTAGTTTACCTAACTGTTATACAGTTACATGACAATTATGGTATTTTTGTATTATATATGTATGTCTATGTACATGATTATTTTCTCATTAATGATTATAGAGTATGCCTTTTCTACCAATATTCTATTTATTTCTGTTCATCTTGCTTCAGTTATTTCCATTGTGTTTCTGCATTTTTCTTCATTATGAATCTAACAAAACATTCATAAAAATTTTCATCAGTTTCCAAAGTTGAATCTTTCTGCTCACGTCCAACCAATAACACAAACTATATTGAAGGTGGAACTAACTATCACTTTAGATTTATCATTCATGTGGGCAAGCGGCGGCGATCATCACAAATAATGGGGGCATTTATGAAAAAAAAGTATTCCCTTATTCACTACTTCTCTTCACTACATACACTTCAACCACTAATAATCTTTCCTTTACTACTACTACTTCTCAGTCAACCTAATTGCTGCTGCTGTTATCAATCTTACCGCCTGCCTGATCTCTCTCCACCTACTGATATCTTCTCTCGACCTACTTGACCTTCAAAACCTTAAGAGCGAAAAAGTGCTATTCCTTCGGACCCTCGACCTGCTCATTCATCCCCCCTATTTATTTAGATTTTCAGTGGGATGAAAAGATTCATGGATATGTGGAACCTTTTTGGATAATAGTAGAAGAAAATGATGTTGAATATATACTCCATCATGAATATTTTATGTTGAAAATGCAATATGTTGAAGATGACCATCATTTGAGCTTCATTGTCCCCATCCATGAACCTCTTCCTCCCCGATACTTTATTCTTGTTGTACCTGATAAGTGGTTGGGGTCGCAGACAATATTTCCAGTTTCATTTAGACATCTTATTTTTTGAGAAAAATACCCACCTCCAAGTGAGTTTCTAGACTTGCAGCCACTTCTCGTGTCTGTGTTAAGAAATCCTTCATATCAGACACTATATCAACATTTTTATAGACACTTCAATCCTATTCAAACTCGGGTATTTAGAGTGCTCTATAACTTAGATGATAATGTTTTAGTTGCATCACCTACCGGTAGTGAAAAGATTATTTGTATTGAGTTTGCTTTACTAAGATTGCATCAAAAGGGTGTTGGAATATATAATTCCTACTTATCTAATATGTTTGCTAATGTATCGAGAATCCAAACATAAAGAGTATTCAGATATTTTGTAATTTATTATTCAGATATATACTCTCCCATTTTAATATGGTATCAAAGCCGAACTAGGTATAACTCCCTCACTGGAGTGCCCAAAACATGAGGAGAGTAGAGTAGATAGTTTTGAGAGAAGATTGTTATTATGATATTCATGTAGTAATGTGAGCGAGATTGTTTTTGTGTGGAGGAGTTGTTGTTTTGTAGAGTCGTTATGTACATAGAACATGTGAAAGATGCTCCTCAAGAAATCGCTACACAGGGAGCCACGAAATCGCTGTAGAGCGTGAGTTAAGGGTTGCTGGACTCACTAAGGTAGAACCTGATCGTTCCTAGCAGATCTCTAGGGTTCCCTGGTGGATGTAAAGATCAGAGTGCGAGCGTGAGGCTTGAGATCTAAGGCCATAGAGGTGTTATCGGGCTGGAGGTGTTGAAGAGAAAGTCGTTGAAGGAGCGGATTGCTCCTGTTCCATTTATTGCAGAGGTATCAACAAAAAAACATGTATTATATTGCTAATTGCTTGTGTTCACTGTCAACGTTGAATTCCAACACACATCCTGTGTGCTATACCCATTGTAATGATCATCCATAGTAGTTGTTTCCCGCATGAAAGTCAAATCTATAAGGGTTTTGTATGAATCTCTTTAAAGAATCCCTATCAAATCTTTTAGTCACATAATGATGACAACTTTCAGTCTGTCAGTGTGAGTGTACCATGATTTTTTTTTGTAATCGTTGAGAGAATATAATCCCGTCATGTTGCTCAGCCACGACGATATGGTGCCCGTGAGGCTGTTTCTCGATAATTCAATAATTCAAGCATATTAGACCGCTCGGCATGGTCGAAAATCCCTTGGGAATTCTAGCCTTGATGCCGCAACTAGCGAGAGAGATCTGTTGCCTAGATATTTGTCGATCCGTTCATTATGGGCAGCGAGATCTCTATTTTCAGCACCAGGTATCGTGTGAGCATCATTTAGGAGCCATTTCCAAGGTATGAGGAAGTGCTTGGTCCACTGTATGGAGGTGTTATAGCGAAGTGAGGTGTACGTGCTCATTCCATTAGACTCACAGTTATATTATTCAAGATGTGTACAATTTTGTGAAACTATGTAAATGGGATTTGGAGTTATGATAATTTGTGTGGTTTTTTGTACTCGATTAAAATGTTATAGGAGTGCATGATAGATTGTACTCAACACCCCATAGTTTTGGTCCAAGTTGTATTGTCTCATCATAGACAAGTAAGTTCCCCATTTTTGTTGTAAGCCCTCCTATTCAGGGATATGAGTTGTGGTGCGGATTCACACACAATTATTCCTCTCAGCATAGAGAAGATGTGACATTAAGTTGTGAAATTAACCACTCGGATAGGTACGAGGGTGGCAAGTGGACTCATATCTAAACTTGATGTTGAGCCAGAGAAGTTGAATCTTCGATTAAGGGATTGAATGTGAGATGGATTTATTTCAGAATGTGATGGACCAAGTTATGATTAAGGGAGAGCCTAATATGTTTATGAACAATGGATGATGACCCATGTATTCCAATAGATGGATTGTTTTTTATATGGACGTCAATAATTAAATGCAAGTAAAATTTGAAGTAGAAGAAAGTTCGAAAGATTGAATCCCTCATAAAGATATGACCACATATATATTTAGATAAGTAGTCATTAAAGGAGAGTGTTGGAATATGTTTGCTAATGTATTGAGAATCAATTTGTACGTCAATTATGTGATCCTATTCTTAGGAGGTTGTTTGAGAGTTGGATTTGTGAGATCCTAGCTTGGTCTCTAGTTGAGATATTCTCTCAACCTCTCCATTTATCTTGGAATAAGTTAGATATGATAACAACCTATGTACTCTATATAATAGAGACCAAATGTAAAGAGTATTCAGATATTCTGTGATTCATTATTTGTGTATTTTAGTCTACTCTCCCATTTTAATAAAGGGCACAAACAATGTATTTCAATGTGTCTATATTGCTCCTATAGAAGCTCTTGCCAAAGATAGATATTGGGATTGGGAACAAAAATTTGGCAAAGGATTGGAACTGAAAGTAGATGTATTGATAGGTGAATTTGCCGTTGATTTGAAGCTCCTTGAAATGGTTCAGATAATATTAAGCACACCCGAGAAATGGGGTGCCTTATCTTGGAGATGGAAGCAACACAAACTAGTTCAACAAGTCAACCTTTTCATTGTGGATAAACTTCATTTTATTGGTGGAGAGGGGGGTCCGATCCTAGAGGTAATAGTATCCAGAATGAGATATATTTCAAGCCAAATTGAAAATCATATCCACATTATTGCACTTTCTACTTCACTTGCAAATGCTAAAGATCTTAGAGAGTGGATTGGTTCTATTGCACATGTTTTTTACTTGGTGTGCGTCCTGTATCAATTGAGATTCACATTCATGGGATTGATATAACTAATTTTGAGGCTCGAATGTAGGAAATGACCAAGCCAACATACACATCAATAGTTCAACATGAAAAGGAAGGCAAACCAACTCTGGTGTTTGTGTCAACTCGGAAACATGCACGACTTACTGCTCTTGATCTGGTCACATACTCAAATGCAGATGGCGGAGAGATATCCCAATTTCTTCAATGTACTAAAGAAGATTTGTCACCTTTCATTGCAAAAGTTAAAGAATCTACTATGAGTCATGTCTTGACTCATGGTGTTGGGTATCTACATGAAGGTCTCAATTTAATGGAAAAAGAATTGGTCACTCAACTATTTAGTGCAAGGGCAATTCATATATGTGTTGCAAACAATTCAATGTGACGGAGGTTGTCTTCAAGTCGGATTCTTCAGTCAATGGTGGATGTTATTTCTAGTAATGGTTGGTTGAACCCAACTATTACAACAATGTAATTGATCTAGATGGTTACCTAAGGTATCTGGGAACATGATTTTGTCCTATTGCAACTTCCACATTTTACAAAGGAACTTGCCAAAAAGTAATAGGAAAATACAAGTAAAAGCATTGAGATTGTTTTTGATTTAGTTGAGATGGAGGATGATGAAAGACGTGAATTATTACAGATGATAGATGCATAGTTGTTAGACATTGCTCATTTTTATAACTGCTTTCCAAACATTGATATGACATATGACGTATTATAGAGTGATGATGTGAGAGCAGGGGAAAATGTTGCACTACAAGTTACTATTGAAAGGGATATAAAAGGAAGACATGAATTAGGTCTATTTGATGCACCCATGTATCCCGAACCAAAAGAAGAAGGTTGGTGGCTAGTTGTTGGGGATCCAAGTAGAAATCAATTGTTGGCTATTAAGAGGGTATCACTTCAAAGAAAGTCTAAAGTTAAGATTTATTTCACTGCGCCATTGGGGAAAATAAATACACATTATATTTCATGTGTGATTCATATCTTGGGTGCGATCAAGAATATGAATTTAGAATTGATGTGAAGGAAGCAATGGAAGATGACGAAGATGGAAGAGAATGAGATGCTCTTTCTGGAGGAATGGTTTTTACAATCTGTCAAGAGTTGACTTTGCATTAAGCAGGGCAGCCCTTTATTTTTGCTAAGCTTTTTGTACAATATAAGTAGTACAGTTTCTAAAAACCAAAGAATTGAATTTCCTTTTTTGACGTTTGTTGTTCTTTTCAATAAACATGTGTTGATTAGTTGACACACATATTTTAGAAAATGGTGTTCATAGTTTCATTTTTGTGTATGGACAAATAACAAATTTGAAATTTGTCAGCCACTTCTAAATCTTGGTAATATCTATGGATTCATGATTTAGAGGCAAATCACACATAATTTTGATTTTCTCTAGCATTCCTTATTGTATTTATTTTCCGGTGGCATTGTTGATACCAACAGGTTTGTTAAATATGACTCTTCAATGCCATCGAATGCCTCAACTTGTATATTCGGTGTTTGGCATCTTTGTTACACATATAAGGTTCCAAACCTTATGAGGCTACACATCTCAAGCTAAAATTCTGGATTGACTATCGAATTTATGTTTTATTCATAATGTATATGATGCATTGGCACATAATGGAATTGCATTTTTTTTCTTTTTCTTTGTAACTGTGTGCAAATGCCATGTCTGGTCATGGACTTATATTAAGGATGCTTTCTTTGGGGAATTGCAAATGTTTTATAACGTTCTGCACTTGTACTATGGATTTTTTATATATATTTCATGTCTTGAAACCGAATCAAAAAGTCCCATTCAAGAAAACTGGAGGATTCTAAACTGGAGGATTCTAGACTTATTCTCTCAGCGCCCATAGATTTTTCACATCTTTCTCTTTGATGTTGGAATCCCATTAAGCTACATGCGCAAGGATGGGTTCAATGTCCCCACCCTTACCTTGGTTATCATATGTGAAGTTTCATTAGAGGCCTATTTGTGAAGTTAGTGTCTATTGTAAGATGAAGCTCATA
>ML830155.1:189213-219100 GCA_009831015.1 Picea engelmannii | reverse complement strand
TTTTATAGGCTAGAAGGAGCTAGGGTTTTGGACGAACTCTCGGCCATGCATGGCTGGGAGTTCTAGTTAACTGACCCAAAGCTTTTCGTCCCGTCGGCAACTTTCCTGTTTTTGTGCTTTGTTAGGTAAACGCGGGCTGTAGTGGGCCAGCCAGCGTTCCAACGCATGCAGTAGTAGGCCTGCTAGCGTTCCAACGCATGCAGTAGAGGGTTAGGGCGCGTGCCACTTGTTTTAAGAGGTTTTTTAAGAGTCTGTTCAGCATGGCTTTGGCAATGAAGGGCAATGAGTTGGCCTGATGCTAGGTAAGCATGGATGGTGCAATTTAGGGTTATAACAATCACCTATCTCTCCTTGCCTTTGAATGGGCGATGATTCCGAAGGACGATAAGGTGCTACATATGCATTATTGAGAGCACTTGATTAGTCTTGGATAAATGACAAAAAACATTTTATATAATTAAAATATCAAAAACATCATATAATGAAAATTTCCTTCTTACCTATGTCTCCCCACTGAGATTCCTTAGGAAGAGCTAAGTCAGGATCCCCCCGGAAGTCCATCACGACGTACGCATAGTCCTCCACCATGATTAGTTGATCTCTCAACCACTGGAAGAAAGCTTCATCATACTTGACGATAGGCACACCACCGTGATGAGCCATCAAGTCCACCCATATTTTCATCCGTGGATCTTGTGGAGTGGGTATGCCCCACTCCACCTGTAAACGTAAGATGGGGACCCTCTCCAGAAAGAAGGACACTAAAATGGATCCGTCACCAAACTATTTCAACTGACCATTTTGACACTTTGTCAGTTGTTTTTTCATGTTCTTCAATACACCCTCGCACCGGGGCTCCATACACTCTATGGCGTATTGAAAGTGGCTTTGCAAAGCCATGTGGGGAGCCGCACTCCCTGCCATCTAGGTAATGGCATAGAGGATGGTTCACAATGGTAAATCCCGAACATCCCTAATGACAACCTTACCACTATGTTTTTTCGTACCTGGCATGCAATGGTGTGCAACATAGTATTCCATAGGTTCTCCCCCACCCCTGATTCCCGAGAGTGATACCCGAGAGCCTTGACGAGATAACCCCATTATAAATTAAATGTCATCTATATCCAAGGTGAGTGTATGCACACCCACGTGAAAGGCTTGTTCATTTACATCCCACGTGTGGACTGGATACTCCAACAGTCTCAGTTGGGCTCTCATGCCTTGAATTTTGAAGAACTTGAGTAAACCACACTCCCAGAGTGCCATGACTGTGCCTAGGTCATTCTTGACAAAGTAGTCTTATTCCTCATGCTCTCGTTGCCTCCACTCGAGCATTTTGACTAAGGAAAACCTGCCAAGTAACATCAAAAGATGATCAGAGTCATAAAAAATCAATTCTTGGAAGTTTTCCTAACTCATCTTTTCTTTTCAAAAATTGAGTTGCGGTCGTCGCAGAGCTTTGCTTTTACACAGAGCGACGTCGTCGCACCCTGGCCTTGAGTCCCCTGCGGAAATTTGAGATCGTTGTAGTTCACGATACTGTGAGCCTGCGACGATCTCAAAGCGCAGGTACCCCCAAAAAATTGACCTAAACTCAAAATTAAACCAATAAAAATGAAATTTTAAACCATGAAAAGAGAAAGGGACAAGAGATTACCTTTTTTACAGAAGCGGTTTGCGAAATGGTCCACTAGGCGCTCCGGAATTGATGCTTGAAATTTGGAAGAAAAAAGGGTTTTGGCACTATTTGGGTGAAATTGCAAAATGAAAAGGTAAATGGGTTGTTTTGACCTATTTTATTACTTTTTACTATATTTTATTGCAAAATTAAATTATTTTTCATATCTTACCTATGCCCTAAAGTCTAACCAACTTTGCAAAGGGTTTTCTATTACAAATTGAAAGATCTAAGGACGAGACGTTTGACAGGGGTCCACCATTTTTGGTTGTTTTTGTGTGTTTTTCTTATGTACAGATGTTTTTAGGGTTTTTTAGGAAAAACTCCGAGCACAGTCTTAATTCTTTCTCATGCTTGTGAAACCATGAGAATGCAATTGAGTAACCTTTTATCGCTTTTTCGAACTCGCATTGGTAATACGAAAAACGAACCCTATGGAGTATCCTTTAAGCTCTTTTCAAACTCCATAAACACAAAAAGATAGCCGAGCGACCTTGTTATTTTCACGCTCGTAAAAGTGTTTGAAGAAAATGTCTGATGAGCGGTAGATTATCTCTTTTTCGGTCTCGTCAGACTAACTTACGAAAAATGACATTATGGAGTTCTCTTTAAGTGTTTTTCAGACTTTCTAAACATGAAAACCCCTGATTTTTCTTTCTTTGGACTCGTTAAACAAGCATCGAAAGGCCCATACGGGATCGAAGCACTCATTCTTAGGGTTCGTTAAACATGCTCTGAGGGACTCGTCCGAAGGATGAGCTTACATTACAAGCATATGTTATCCTCCTCAAGCTTGTGTAAAAATAAAGAGGTACTCTCCAGAAATGGTGGGGGAAAATTGGGAAATAAATGTGTATCTATATCTGTGTTAGTGGCAGTAAAGTCACTCTTGAACATGACAACCCCCTTCATCACTGTATCTGGGTTGGGAAATCCATTTGTCTCTCGTTTTACCATCCACAAGTTCATATGTTGGGTCCTCCTTGAGTCAATGCTGCCAAGACAATTGTCGTGTCGTTCATATGTTCAAGAGAAGTCCAACCTAAACTAGCCTTCTATCAAGTCGACCATTTGCGGTTATAAATTTTTTGCCATGTCAGCCTTCCCTGAGTCAGTTTCAAATCACTTCATACAATGATCATCTTCAAATTTGTTACATATTTCGTGTCATTAATGGGGGATACATTAAGGCCCTCCTATGGTGAGTCTTTTCCTGTCGACTTCAACTCATTATCTGGGAACAAGACTTAGAAATCACATTAATACCTTGGAGCCTGCATGCCTCAATGGTAGGTCTCTTCGCTTCCAACAGCGGGTCCACATAATTGGCCCCTGATTGGAAGATTCCATTGAGTGTTCGACTTCAACTCATTCATTCACATTCGTTGGATTGTACTAGAGTACCTTGGGAGTCATTGACATAAATGGTGATTTCTCTTGCACTTGTTAACGATTTTCATTAATGACCGGTAATCAAGTGGTTTATACCATGTTAGATTTCGACAAGTGTAATCACATGGATAGATTCGTACTTAGGGACGATGGAAATGAAGACCCTAGATCTCACCATATCAGTCCAGGTTGTGACAAAGTATTCATAAGTTTGTACTGACACATAGATCCATTGTGTATGTCTCGTGGCTATGTCTGAATTTGAATTCTTTAAGAGCATAGATCCACAATGTATTTCTCGTGGCTATGTTGAATCATGATGACATGGATCCACAATGTATGTTTGGTGGCCATGACTCACTTGACACTTATGATTAGAGTCACTTGTAGTCTGAGTATGAGAATGCCTACCTCAGAAGATGGTATATTATTATGCAGATGCTTGATTATTTGCAGGTTCCCGATCGATGCTCTCCTTGTTTTCGACACACATTCTTCAAAGTATTTCAGTCGTCATAGGTTCCAACTTCATACTTTGGGGGGGATTCTGTTACACATTATTTTGGTCACCCCAGTGATCAATTGACGACATGTGCATAAATTACTTCCATGTTCCCTGAAAACATTAAAAGAGACTTTATCCATGAGAAAAGTGGGTTGCTTTTCCTCCCTCAAAAACTATGACAAGGAAGATCGTCGCATCCTGCTCTATGCTTGGGGTGCGACGATGCTTGATCGTCGCACGCTGCACAAAAGTTGAACTGCTACGTTGTTGCAGGCTGCTTGTGCATAGAGTGTGACGATGCTTAAGCAAGAGAAAAGTGAAATTCACGAATGTTCTGGAAGAGAATCTTCTAGAAGATGAGGTGGCCTCCGATCGGTTTGGATCTTACTCGCTTCTCTGATTTAGTGGGATCATCCTAATCTCCTCATCCATCCCTCTTTCACCCTATATAAAAAGGGATCTCTTATGGAAAATGCTAAGGTTTGCAAAGGCTTGCATATGCATGAAGAGTTCTGTTATAGATTATACTCGAGATAGCTTTGCTTTAGCTCTCTAAGACAGATGGTGGATCTTCTTCATCAAAGGCATTGGAGCAAAGGTGTGTGTGTTGGAGCAAAGAACCATTGAAAGGGATCTTGCAACATCAAGGCATGGGTTGTTTTCTCCACTTTCCATTTTAATATAATGCAGCGATACATTTCTTCCCTATAAAGGTGTCTTGGCTTTTATTGTATAACTCCTTGATCTTATACATAGAATTCATTGGAATATATATATCTTTGTTCTATCTCTTTGTTGGTTTGTGCTTCTTAAATAGGTTCATCATCCCGCAAATCCAAAGATGGAGCGACATGGACGACACTAGCGAGGATCAAGCGTCATTTAAAAGGTATGTCACTCGTCCCTCTCTGAACTAGTTTAAATGACAATAAAGTCTCAGGTGAAGTTTGTATTATGTCTTGTTTTGTTCTAGCTTCCTGTGGAAGTTAGGGAGATTAGTTTGTGTTTTCACTTGCCGATTTGTCCGATCACAATGGTGATCTTGGAAAGCTTCTCTTAATGTTTTTCGAGCACAGAAACAAAATTCCAAAGAATCACAAGTAATCACTTACCCTCTTAAGGTCCCATAGACCAATTCAGTCTTAGTGGACGTTAATCATCATCATCATTATCTAAAACATTGTAAAAAGTTTATTAAGAAAAAAAATAAAAAATAAAAGAAAAAATGAATTTTACTTCTAACCAATTACAGTTATAATTACAATATAACATGCATAGGGAGGTATAATAAAACATATACTTATAATTTGAGTACGAATAAAATATATAGTAATAATTTATAGGGTTTGTGGATTGTCTTGTAAAGTAGGGCTAGGGTTTTGGACGAGTGAAAGCGGTTTTTACATGAGTAGGGTAAGAGCCACAACAGGTATGTTAAGAGCCACAACAGCTATTTTATTTTGTGACGACGGCAAGCATTTGTAGGCATCGTGAGGAGAAAACTAGGAGGAAATCCAGAAGGTATGGATTAGTTGTATGCTTTAAATTTTCTTAGCCTTATCTTTTATGCGCCTGCTCAAAAGGATTTCTTGTATTTTGTTTCTTTTTCCTTTCTTTTTCAACTCGTGGAGCATACAATGGAGAACTCTGGGGCACCTTCCGATAGACTCGTATCTTAAATTTAAATATTGTAATAGAATGATTGGATCGAATCCTAAAATAACCAACCTTGCAAGCAGACCTCAATTCATATAATGTTGGGAATACGTCGTCCTTGTGAGTATATTACCCAGGATTGTTTGGAAGGAATACCAATGCACCTAAACATACAAAGAGGTTTTTAAATATTGAAATCCGCTGGAAATCTGTTAAATGGAGCGTTAATTTATTTTTGTCAATAGCAGCTCTCTGCAATAACAGGGTTCATGGCTTTTAACTTTCTTTTATACTAAGTTAGAAGGTTTGTATTTTTTCCTTCACACACCGGGGATTTTGGGAGGGATTTCTGGGCAATTCTGATGGTTGTCATTGTCAGTGCCATTAGAGATCCTCGAATATATTGGGGATTTTAAGGGGGAATTTTCGGCTCTTCTGGTGGTTGTCTTCCTCAGTGACGTTAGAGGTCCTTGAATATATGCTGTCAGCTTTGTCTGAGCAGACCTCTATATTTGATATCTCTTGCATGCATACACATTGATTGGTTTACTTTTTTTAGCTAATTTAAAGAAGAAAATCAATATTGTTAAAATAAGAACAAACTCTCAATAGCTTCATAGTGAAACAGGGTGTTGGACAGTTTCTAAAACATTATGAGATGAAAAAATCTGTCATCTTTGTGATACTAAGAAGGTGGAGGGCGAACACTTTCTTCTACAATGTCTTGGGTATGGCCACACTAAATCTCAATTTCAAAATATTTGTGACAATACCGACAACTTATGGGGACTTGGACCTGAAAAACTCCAGAAAAATGGGAGAATTCAGACATATTTGCAACACTGCTTGGAGGAGATTTCATGAACTCCCTAATTTGCCTTGATCTACCAAGAACCTGCTGCAACTCGAGTTTTACTCACTAGAAATTGGACTTGATCTCAGGAGATTTGGAGAACTCCATGGTTGGCCTCAATCTACTAAGAACTTGTTGCAATTTGAGTCTTACTTGAAATTGAATTTAGAGTTTAAATCAAAACCCGCTTCATGAAAGAAGTGTTAACTTTTAGAGTTTCTAGATGGAAAACTGTGCCACATAATAATTCAATCAAATTTGTTGTGATGGAAAGAATCAAGTATCAAGTGAATTTGTATAAATTTGCAAATACAAAGAGAAGCTCGAAACACGTGATTTTAAATAATAATAGAAGTCTTTGTTTTACATCATGAATTGTATTTGGTCTGCGCAATTGCTAACAAAGAATGTGTGACCCTAGCTATAGTATGTAGTTCATAAATTACATGGAGAGATGTGACGAGGAATTGAGCATAGGGTTTGGTTAAAGGTCTTAGAAGATCAGTTCAAAAATTTGTAAGTATTCCTATCCTTCGTCTATTTATTTGTCTCCCTCTCTACCTCCCCTCTCTCTCTCCCTCATGTGTATTACTAACCTCTCTATCCCTCTCTTAGGTGTAATATTATTGATACTGGCATTGGGGATATAATCTCTCTTCATCTTCTTCTTCCTTTCACATTTCATTTTTCTTAGTTGTACAATGGATATATGAATGCTACAATGCAACATAAACCTTTTTTCTCATCTTATCTCATCTCTATTCTCTTCCCCTTAAAAACAACAAAGAAAAATTGTATTAGTTTCACACAAAGCAGGAGACATTTTTGTACTCCTGCTTCTTATTGACATCATTGTACTTAACAGTCCCATTGACCTACTTCGTAGTCATTAGCTTGACATTAATATGATTATCTTATCTTATCTTATCTTCCTAAAAATACAAAAAAGTTAGGAGGTGCCCTTTCATTTTCTTGTAATTGTTGTTGTAAAGTGATTAGAAATTTGCTTTTCTTGAGGTCAATTCCATTGGGAAGCATAGATATTGTTAACCTTTGAGTCCCCAGACAAGCATAGATAAGATCACCTCTTTTATGAGTTGTCATCCTTATCCTTGATGACATATCATCCTTATCTTTTGATGAGTTGTTAGTGTGTTGGCACTCTTTAGTTTATGAGGTGATTACATCCTTGTACTATTTATTAATATCATTGGACGAATATAATGTTGACATAGCTAAAGCCTTTTATGCCAATTCTTATGTCATGCTGCTTTCTCTATGTCTTAACAAATTCTATAGTTAATGCTTACACAATGGAAATTGTGATTTGTCCTAGAAGCTGAAAATATATGTTTTAGAGTTGGGGTTAGAAAAAGGTACATCAATTATTGTCAATTTGCACACCTATTGGTATTGTGGCAATAACTTATACAAACTCGTTTTCCCATGATCCTTGAACTACTAGAAAGCTTGAGTAGATTTATGCATATTTCTTTCTGGTTAGTAGTTGTTGTATAAATTTGTTCCCTCAAATCTAAAATGTTGACATCATAAATATGTTTACTCTAGCTTTTTCTCCAAAATCTTATGTTTTCTTTTTCATTAAAATTTATATATAAAAACAAATTTAGGGTTGAG
The DNA here is from genome assembly GCA_009831015.1 of Picea engelmannii. Lineage (NCBI taxonomy): Eukaryota > Viridiplantae > Streptophyta > Pinopsida > Pinales > Pinaceae > Picea > Picea engelmannii. The sequence continues at coordinate 211,375 of ML830155.1, read as the reverse complement.
GGTTTAGGGTTGTATTATTCATATATATATATATATATATATATATATATATATATATATAAAAAGGAAAGATGGCTCTACGGCTCTACGGTTCTCAGGGTCTGAGGTCTTTCGACCTCCTGCAGGTGTAGTTTAGCCCCTAATATCTGCGGCTTTTGCCCCTGCAGGCCTACCCCATCAGACCTCAGGTCATTCATTTGTCGTTCTTTTGTCTTTTCGAGCATGCTATTTGTTTGGCGGTTCAACGTCCCCTCGACAATCATTATGGAGGAGGAGCTTGAGTTCTCCCCCAAGCACGGAGATATGGAAAGTCCCTTCTCAGGGCATTAGGTGTACCGATCACTTGGGCTTCTCCACTCCGTCGATTTCCCTCGATGGAAGATCCTCCGGTCCTGAAGATCACATTTCGTTGCTAGTACTCTTGGTGTAGGCCCCAAAGCTCTCCTTTATGTGCGAGCCTTCTGACTTGTACGGTCCTCTCCTTCCTTTCCCCCCCTTGCCCCAGGTCTCCCTCCCTCTCTTGGCTATTGCTCCTCTCCTCCCCTCTCCTCGACTTTATTCTCCCCGTTCTTTTTCCTCCTGTCCAAACGTTGTCCAAACTTCCTTTTCTCCTTTTAGTACAAGAGCCTCCTCTAAGGTGGCAGACAGGGAGGTTGTCGCCCAAACTCGGTGTAAGAAGTGTATCAGGGCGAAGAAAGACAGTGTGCCGTTGGTTGTAGGCAAGGACGTGAAGATTGAAGATATAAGTCTCATGGGGAGGATGCTAGTTGGTCATTTTAGCRGAAAGGTGGTGAGACCTCTGGTGCTAAGGCAGTGTGTTAAAAATAGTTGGAGCGAAGTCTTTGAGACTTTAGGGGAAGCTTTCRTCTCGATTTGTGGGTGGGTGTTCTTYAAATTCCATAAGGAAGCAGACGTYGAACTAATTTTAAGCAAGGGTTGGAGATGGGGCACTTCTGGTTCTCCAAAGMTGGAACGTGGACTTTGACCCCTCCAGAGAGCAGGTGGCGGAGAAAAAAGCATGGGCCATCCTTCTAGGCCTGTTTCTTTTTCTCTGGAACGAGCCAAGCCTTTAGGTGATTAGAAATAAGATTGGTTATTTYTGAGGGTTAGACCCTCATTGGGAAGAAAGGTTGGACTGTAGGTGGGATTGAGTCCTTGTGGAGGTTAACCTTCGACACGGTCTGCTGGAGGAACTAGAAATTGTGGTAGGTAATAAAAAATAGGTTCAACTTCTAGAAGCTATATTTCAGGTGCTTTCATTGCCATAATGTGGGTCACCTCCAAGACCAGTGCTCCAGGCCATGACTTAAGCAATACAAAGTGAAAAAAATTTGGGTGAAGAAATAACAGAGTCGAGATGGATGCGACTCCCTAGTTTTGGACCAAGTAGGCGCTAAGGCTCCCATGGGATGTGAGGTTTGCCCTGATTTTAAGGAAGCTGAGGACAAGGGTTTGTCTCCCTTTGGTAAGTCCTCCCCCCTCTCCTTGTTCTTCTTGTTTACTTTCCCCGTCGATCGTCCTAGAGGCCCTCCCTCTAGCCGAGCTTTCTCTCGAAGCCTCAGTCTTTTAGAATATCAGCATGGTCCCCCCCTGAGCGCCTCGGGTGGCTCCCCTACCCCCTTGCCTTCGGCCCTTCCTCCAAGTGTCCCTCACGTCGCTAGAATGTTTTCTTCCCCCTTTGGTCCCCTCCCCCCTCCCTCTCTTGCTCCCTTCACCCCTTTGTTCGGAACTTCCAAACCATTGGGGCAACCCCTCCCCTCGTGCAGTTCGCGACAAAAACCTTCTGTTTCCTCTGGATATTCTTTAAGGCCCATGGTCAAAGCCGTAGATGATACTTCATCGCCAAGAGGCCTGGCGTTAGACTCTCTTCCTTCCAATTCGGTGGGATGTAAGTCACACCTTGTCATAGCTCAACGGAGAGCGGTAATTGACATTAGGAAACGTAAACAAAAAATCATCGTCAGGGCCGTTGGAGTAGGGAATGCCCTTAAAAGGGTATCCCCATGAAGGTCTTCTCTTTCATCACGAGAGGGGTTGGGGCCCCTATAAACAACTCCCCCTCAAAAGGCTCATCTTGAGCCACCTCCTCGACGTCATCCAAGAAACAATGTTAGCAAGCGTCAGAGCACAAGCCTTTTTTAGTTCTTGGCTAAAATCTTGGTCTTTCTACATTGTTGATGCAGATGGGCACTCAGGAATCCCACTCACGAGCTAGAGCGCAACATTTCAAGCTACTCAATCCTCAAACGTCCATTTTCGTGCATCTGGAAGATTCCATCTCATGCCAAGGCTTTTGTCATAGTCAATTTCAGAGGCTAAAATATTTCAAAATTGATTCACACTGGTTGGCGAAGATTTTAACCTTACTCCCTCAGCCAGGGAGACGTGGGGTGTCAACACTAACGCTGACTCACAAGCTAATTTTTTTAAGGTTTTTCCGAAAGGAATCAATTGATTGATTTGGAGTCGGTAAAGCTCTCTCCCAATTGTTGATGTTTTTGTAGCATCATGAGGTATTCCCACATTGGCGTTGGTGTCGAGCATGTGGGAATCTTTGTTGGCATTCAGATTGCATTGAGAAAACCCCTGTTGTATGGAGCTGGGGCTTGGAATTGTTGTTGTTGGGGCTTTACACCCACATGTTGGGGCTTCACACCCACATGGAGGAATAAACAATTCTAATTTAATGTTGAGTTTAGAAGGGGTTCCTAAAATCCCTCATTAGACTCCTATAAAAGGAGAGGCAATGTGAGGAGACATCACACGTCTCATTGTAACATTATGGAGTTGGCATAAGTGAGTGAGCACTTGTGCCAAGGAGATTGGGGAGCAAATTTCAGCAAGGAGAATTCTTCACTTGGACAAATCTAGCCTAGGGTTTCTGTTTTGATTTTCTGATTTTTCAACCAAGAGAGAGAGGTTGCACGTGTGAGAAGTGTAATAGACGAGGCTGCACGTGTGATCTGTACAATCTGTACGAACTGTGCGGATCATACAACAACAGAAAACAGACCACATGTGTGATCTGTACAGTCCATACCACAAATGCGGATTGTACAGGTGATGTCAGCAAGCTGTACAACAAATTTTTAAGTTGGAAGGGTTCTTCCAAAATTTGTTGAAGTTGTAATTTGCTGTGAGGACTCATTTTGTCCTCATAATTTCTCAATTAGAAAATTTTATTGAACAAATTTTTTTGTCTCTTTTGTGTGGATGGATGATTTCTCTCTTATCTTTGTGCTTTCATTATTATTTTTTGTCATAATTTCAGTGTAAAATTATTCAGTGATAACAACCCTAGTTTAATGTTTGAGGTCACTTGGAAGTAATTTTCAGATCTGAAATTGAATGCAATGATTGCCTTGAAAATTGACAACTTGGAGGAACTTTTGGGCCAAGAAAGTGACCATTTCAAAACGCCTAGATTGATTCATGATCTCTGAAGAGTTGCACTTGAGTCTGTTTTTTTTCAAATCTTGGGTTGCCTTCGGGGGAATATCCAACCATCTCCCTACAATCTTTGAGACGTATACAAGATGGGAAAAACATCCGGCTCCATTGAAGTTCAACCTTGCATGGGTTCAGGATGAAGACTTTAGAGTGACTATTATAGAATCTTGGACTCCCATTTCTCGGTCGTTTGAAGATTCCTTCATGCATCATTTTGCGGCCAACCTTTCACTTACAGAGAAGATTATGAAATCTTGGAGGAGACGAGAAAAGGAGGTCTCAAAGTCATCGTTATCGGAGATTGAAGTTGAACTCGAGGAAGTTATGAAGCGTTGCACTCTAAGTTTCTCGGAGGAGGATATGACACTTCTTCGAGATCTAGAGGATTGTCGTAACCAACTTCTGAAAAAGGAAGAAATGGAATGGAGGCTTAAAAGCCGTGCCCTCTGGTTGAAAGAAGGGTATAACAATACCAAATTCTTCCATCATTTTGCTAATTACAAAAAATGTCTAAATACTATACGGGAAATAAAAAGGAGTTTAGAGAAAGAGTCCACTCTTTTCGAGATATAGTGGATGAAGCAGAGGTTTATTTTAAAAAATTATACAAGGAAAAAATAGGGTGCTCGATTCAGGAGATCATGGATATCTTTTCATGCGTCCCTCAAGTTATCTCTAAATGAGATGAATGAGTAGATGAATGCAAAAGTGATAGAAGTAGAAATAATGACGACCCTCACATCGATGCAAAAAGGAGAAAGCCTAGGCCCAGACGAGCTCATAGTAGAATTTTTCTCTGGTTTTTACGACCATATAAAAGGCGATGTGCTCAAAGTAGTAAGAGAAACACATGCTCCAGGGAAAGTGTTGGGCTCGTTAAACTCCACTTTACTAGCCCTTATTCTGAAATCCCAGGAAGGGGACTCTTTTGACAATTACAGCCGATATTGTGTTGCAATGTTGTATGCAAACTGGTATCGAAATTGATTGCCCTCAGGTTAAAACCAATTTTGAGCAAAGTAATCTTCGACGAGCAATTTGGGTTCCTTCAGAAAAGGCAAATACACAACGTAGTTTGCACAGGAGGCCCTCCACTCTATAAAGTCTCTGAAGCAATTAGGTGCTATCCTCAAAATCTACCTCTCCAAAGCTTACGACAAGGTAAATTGGACCTTTCTCAAATTGATTTTATTAGAAATGCGTTTTCAGTTGGAATTTGTAAACTGGATCATGGGGTGTCACATTAGCCTCCTTTGCCGTTCTCATTAATGGATCCCCTTAACGTTTTTTTCAAGCTTCAATAGGGCTTCGCCAAGGATGCCCTCTTTCTCCCTTTCTCTTCTTGGTGGTGGCAGAGGCCTTGAGTAGGCTCATTAAAGAGGCTTGCAGATCCAATTCTCTTAAGGGAGTCAAGGTGTCGGAGACTGAATCGTTATCACATCTTTTGTTTGTGGACAACATTATTTGTTTCTCTCATGGTACTGATCGGAATTTCAAGGCTCTAAAGCAGATCTTAGATCTTGTCTGTGGTGCTACAAGAATGGAGATAAATCAACGCAAGTCATGTCGTATTCCCCACCCCTTATCGAACATTACTCTAAAAAGGCTCGAGGAAGCCCTCCCCTTCCTTTACAAAGAGATAGACGTGGGCCAAATACTTGGGTTTTTTCTTGAAACCCGACTTTTATAAGAAGCCAGATTGGAGCTGGCTGTATAACAAAGTGGAGGCTAGAATTTCTTTATGGGGGAATCGTCTTCTCTCGCGCGGGGATAGACTTACTTTGTTCAAATCCGTATTGGAATGGTTTGGTTCTTAAAGGAATTCTATCGAGGATAAAAAGCTTAAGCTTTCGCTTCCTTTGGGCAGGTGCGAAGCTAGCTGGAGGTTCTTCCCTTGTCAAATGGAGCAGGCTTGCCTTTCCTAAGAAATGGGGAGGCTAGGGCTTAAAGAATACCTTCTTGTTTGCCCTCTCTCTAGCAGCCAAGAGCTTGTGCGCCTCATTCATAACTCTTCTCTCTGGGGGTCTATTATGAAGTCCAAGTATTTTAATGGAATGAGCGTGGACGATTGGTTCAGATCTCCGATCACGCCATCCAGAGGTTCAATAGTCTGAAAGCTCTTTCAGTCGCCTTCCCTTTGGTAGGTCTTTGGACAGTGTGGAAAATTGGGGACATGAAGAATGTAAGAATAGGTGTCGACCCTTGGTTAGGAGCAGGTGAAGATTTCCTCCTCTCCGACTAGCTACTACAGGCTCTTCGTGAAGCAAGAATAATAGTTCTCTCAGATGCACAAGGGCAAAGGCCTCAGAGTAGAGGTCTTGAGGGTTGGAAGAGCAACACAAATCTTGGTTTATCTGGACCATTGGAGGAGGAATGGACAAGCTACATTGATCTTCTAGTCTCAAAATATATCCTTTTGCGCGAAGGTGAGGTTGACTCCCTCTGTTGGTCTAAAACCCTGGAACTAGGGACTTAACGACGAAGATTGGTTAGAATGCTGTGGCGGAGGCTAGTTTCTCTGGAGAAATTAAGCGGTGGTGGAGCTCCCTTTGGAAGCTCCACGCCCCACTAAAAAGAAACATTACTCTTTGGCTTGCACTTAACAACAAGTTGCTCACCCGAGAAATTGGTATTAAGAGGGGTTGGATAGGCCCGAGTTTCCGTGTCTTTTGCAAAGCTAATGAAGACTCAAGTTCCCATCTTTCCACAAGATGCCCTTACACTGAAAAGGTAGAGGATCTGGTGTCTATGGAGCTCCAAGTACAGGTCAAATGGATGTATAACGATCTCGAAGTTAGTCTCAAACAGTATTTGGAAGACAGACAAGCCCATCACTACGAAGCGCTCCCCTGTATATTGGTTAACAATGGATAACAACAAGTGGGAAAGGAACAATTTCGTTTTTCTTAATCAATTTATCCAGTTTGAGGTATGCACATCTCTCATCTCATCCCTTGTGAAGGAATTCCAGGTTAAGAAGGAAAGGAAAAAGGCTCGCGTCCTTGTTATGCTAGATTTGCTCCAAGGGGTTCCGTGGGGATATTTCGACGGAGCTAGCGAAGGGCATCCACTGTAGTGTGAAGTTGGTGTTGTACTTTTTCGAACTCAGAACCATTATTTTCATTATTGCTATGCTGTGGGTAGGGGATCAAATAACTGTGCATAATTCATAGCTCTAAGAACTTTGTTATTTTGGTAAAGGAGAAAGGAATAAAAAAATTGTAGATATTGGGCGATTCAAAACTAGTGATAGACTGGGCATGCAAGAAGGCTAATGTAAATAATGTTGGTCTTGGTTTTCTTATTAACGATTTGGAATTCCAATTTCAATCTTTTGAATGGCTCTCATTCCACGTTATTCTCCGAGAACTCAACGATACAATTGATAGATTATCCAAAGAAGCTTTGCAACTGCCTAAAGGATCCTTCGACCTTTACGAATTCGTGGATGCCGTAGAAAAGACTCTATGGGGAATTTCACCTCTAATTTTCTTTATGTTGTTCTTTGCTTCTGGTTTACTGTATGGACTCATGTAGGAAACAATTGTAGAAAGTGTTTTGCTACTGTAAGTATGTATATAGAGAGGTCTTTATTCTCTTTACCTCAGTTAGGCAAGATGAGTTGTAAAATTTTGAAAAATACAACACGCAATAGGAAGGTATAAGTTTCAGACCCGGTTCTTTTTTTGGAACGACAAGAACATATATATTCTCTCTTTGAATATAATGATTTTTTCCAAGGGAAAATATATATTTATATATGTGTGTGTGTATTGTTTGGTGATGTCCACTCTGATGATCTTATGTCGAGAGAATATTTGAATGAAGGGAGGCAGTGTTCTATTGAGATACCAACTCACTTAATTAGATGGGTTGCCTCCACAAACCAACGACAACTTTGATCAGAGGTACTAGTGGTGGCTATGGCCTCTAAGGAGCAATAGACAAGTTAAGGGTCGAACTTGGTGCAAAAGGGAAATCAGTCTGAAGATGGTTGCAATATTGAAGGGGAGTGCCACAAACTCTACTTGAATGAAGGCCTAGGGAACTGTCCTCTTGCATTTGATGATGAGGCAAAGCATGAGAGACTGAACTTTCTTTGTTATGGCCTAATTTGACTCCAGTTAGCTAGGTCCCCAGAACTCTAAACCATAGAGAACCGTGGGTTTGAAGATGGTTGCAATATTGAAGGGGGGTGCCACAAACTCTACCTGAATGAAGGCCTAGGGAACTGTCCTCTCGCATCTGATGATGAGGCAAAGCATGAGAGACTGAACTTTCTTTGTTATGGCCTAATTTGACTCCAGTTAGCTAGGTCCCCAGAGCTCTAAACCATAGAGAACCGTGGGTTTGATGTGGCTGTCCATGAGTTCCATCTTGGTTTGAATGTCTTGAAAATGGTTCAAAAAACACTGGCGCTCAAGAAGACTGAGGGATGTGTAGTTTGTTATCCCCATTTTGTGGATAACTAAGCAGATTATGTCTCAAGGCCCTCATGTTGCAGATATGGACTGCTGAGAGACTACATGACTAATAATACCCTTTTGCACAGTTGGAAACCCCTCTCACCACCACAGATGGTCACAGATTTCCAGATGGCATCCACCACATCAGTTGGCTTCCGGAAGGCAGTGGGCCTTGCTCCACGAGGTACAAGTCAGTATTATGGTGAGCATCATTTCAATATTTAAGCCAGTTGAGTATGTTGTATCTTAGATTGCTCTAGATTTCATGATATATGCTTCGACATTATGCCTTTTGCCTTGCTTCACCTTGGTGGTTGACATTGTGCCCTAGTAAGTGGTTTTCCTTGGGGATGGTTTGCTACTATGAACTCCCTTAATGAGCCATCGTACTGTTCTTGACCATATTTACCACTTTCCATCATTATTCCCCTCCATTTCCTTATCTCTTGGGATTTTAGGGTGTATTGACCCAAAGAAGGGGTTGTCCCTCATTCTATGGGAAGAAGAGGCTGAAGGCCTATAGGGATTGATGTTGGGTAAAAGATAAAAGCCTTGTATAAACCTTCCAGATGCTTCGCCCAGGGATCACCTAAGAAAGCAGTGAAACACTTATCTTTGAGTAAAGGAGATCCACATTATAATAAAACATGCTTAAAAGGTTAGTTGAAGGATAGGAGGTCTCATCACGAGCCGACCTATCACGTCCATGAATATCTTGTGGTATGACATTGCATTCATTTGGTCACCAAACCAGGGTAATGACTCTCAGTTGCATGCTTGAGAGAAAGGGTGTCTCATCACGAGCCAACCTTCTCATTTCCACTAGGTGTTTGTGGGTGACATTGCCATTATTTGGTCACCATGCCAAGGAAGTGATCTTCAACCTCTCCTTAAAATTATGAAAGAATAAAAGAATGACAATTAATGGGCTTGGAAAAAGTGCATTGCGGACGAAGGTATCACACACCCTCTACAAAGGCACCCATGAATGAGACACTATGACCCCTTGTATGTCATGAGCCCTATGCCCATTGATTCTTGACACCAACCACTTCATCCACTTTACATGGCTTAGAGAGGGATCTCTTGGGAACTCTCCTTGACCTAGGGCAAGATCTACCCAATAGGACACCTCGTCAACACTCCCATATTCAAGCTTGACAAGTCGCATAATGTCTTTGAGCAATTAATTGTTTGATATAGTGATCTTTGATACACATGCTTAGGTGGCTCATTTATTGATTGGATTCACTTATCATGATGTTATGACTTGAGATCCTTGGAGGGTGTGTTCATTTGTCTTTGCACGACCTAGTTGGTGGACAATTTTGGGAGAACAAGCCTAGCTTGGGCTTCCATGGGGCTACAAGCCCATAGGTTGGATGCCAAGGGCCTGCATGTCGGATGAGAAAGATCAAACTTGGAAGGCCTTGAAGATGACTTGGACGACATAGCCTAGCCCCCACATGCCAAACCTTTTGCCTAGGAGAGGCAAAACGTCACTTCTAGAGGCATGACGTCACCTAGGGGGGTTGAGGCTTGGTGGTGAGGTGCCACTCATTGACACATGGACGTTTTAGGAGAAGAAGGTCTTCTCYATGAGGAGATTGTCTAGATGCTTGACATGTGGCCTTTGGAGGCCTACCCATGCTTCTCCAACACCAACGACTTCTTCTAAGTGGCAAAACGTCCCCTAAAGGGGAGACGTCCATGTAAAATTAGGGTTTATTTGTGCAAAAGTGAAACTTTAAATGAATTGTTTAATATTACTTTGTTACAGGGGCAAAATTAGGGTTGTTGACTCCTAGTCTTGTGGTTTACCCTAAACTTATGGACAAGTCACCTTAGTGACATTTTGTATAAATAAGAGATCATAAGATCTCATTTGAAGAYAATTCTCCCTCATTGTGAGAAGTATTGGTCTGAAATTTTCGCTACACTTGGCTATGTTTGTCTCTTGTGCACTTGTTTATGGCTATCTTGATGAATGGTTGATGGAGGAATGAGGCGCTAGCCTTGGATGAATGCTTTCTAACTTTTATGGTGGATTATCTTAGCATCTTTCTTGATTTTGGTATGGTGTTTTACTCTTATCCTATCATTCTTTTTCAAGTCAAGGATTGTTGTGCTAGGGGCTAGGTGGGAAGTATAAGGGCATACACCCCCATTATAGTCTTTATCATTTTATGCTTCATGTTATTGGTTAAACAAGGGTTTGGTAAGAGAAGTATAAGAGCATACACCCTCTTAGCTTAAACCCTAGCTAGAAAAACTTGCTTTGGGAAGTAAAAGGGCTTACACCCCCAAGGAGGTAGCTTCTCTAGCTCTTTCTTTTATTTGATTCAATTAACCCAACGGTAAAGGCACTAGTCATATATTTTTTGCATTGGAGATATAAAATCATTGCCTTGGGAAACATGAATTTTTATCTTTTGAAAGATCTCTTGCTTGGAGTTGGTTTGCCTCATTGAGAGGAGTTTTCCCCTACCAGGGCATCCCTTCTCTCCCACTACTTTACTTGATGTTACAAACCCTAACCTACAACCATTAGGGCTGATCTAACCTAGATAAACTACTAACCATAACTCCTAATATCTTGATGGTGTAATTTGTTGATATAAGTGACTGAAAGCTATAGTCATAAGGGTGCAATTTTTTGCAGAATACATGTTACAACAACTTGCTTTATTTAGCTTCAAAGTGCCATTTTTCAGCCTATATTCATTTGCTAATCTTGATGCCGATTTTCTTAACTAGTTTAGATCCTTGCATGCTGATATAGATGCTTTATTTACTGATATAAACTATCATCTATTGCTGCAAATTAGGGACAACAAGCTTAACTTGCTGATCCATACTAACATATATCATTGCAAATTGGATTTTCTTGTGTCCTGAGCATGTACAATCATCCGAAGAAGTACTATACCTTTGGGGCAACAATCACTTGACTTACAAGGCATCTCTTCCCACATTTCACTCTACTTAGACTTGACCTCTAGGGGCTTCACTTCCATCTATATCCATATCCATCTCATTCCCCCTAGGGTCACCGGGATCGCCTCCCTAGAGTGACCTAGTCACCCTTGAAGTGAGGCACCTACATCGAGGTGACATTGGGTGTAGGATTCCAAAGTTGTAGCTCTTGCTTTATGGTTGGGTCGGGCTCCCCATTTTGTGATAGCTATGAGAAGGAGCTATAGCGACGGCTGCAGAAGACAACATATTAGATAGTCTCTAGTTTGAGACATAGAGCAGTCTGACCAGGCAAGGAGTTTGTATAGATTGACAGTTCGACCAATTTAGGCCCTCATGCATGATTCTATCAGTCTTAGTGGGTTATGGCATAGGAGACTTGCTCATTTGCGTTATAGAGATCTCCCTGCTTTGGGGAAGATGGTGACAAGTCTTCCAACACTTCGTGTAGATCCTGATGGCATTTGCAGAGGTTGTGCTCTTGGCAAGAATGCAAAGGGATCTTTTTCAAGCAGTGACAGGAAATCCAAGGGGATCTTGGATTTGGTGCATTTAGATTTGTGTGGGCCTATGACAATTGCTTCCTTGAGTGGGTACTTATACTATGTGATCTTTAGACTTGGATTTTGAGGAACATGACTCCAGAGGAGGCTTTCACTGGAGTGAAGCCTGAGGTTGGACACCTCCGGATACCCAAGGAGAAAAGGACAAAATTAGACCCTTCAGGCAATAAGGGTACATTTGTTGGGTACAGTGAGTCTTCGAAGGCATATCGGATCTACATCCTAGGTCAGAGATAGATTGAGGTGAGCATGGATGTTTCCTTTGAGGAGGAGGTAGTAGCCATCAAGAGGTCTAGAGTATCTCACATGGAGATTGACAGTGAGAAGCAGGAGGAGATGGTGTCTTCTCCCCCTCACCCCTTCAGTAGTTCAGAGGGAGCTAGTTGAGCTTGTTGATCCAGTTGATCCTGTAGATCCTGTTGATGTTCCTAGAGATATTGCAGTAGGTCGGAAGAGGTCTGCATGGATTCGTCAAACTTTGCAGGAGGCAGAGGGACATGCAACTCCCCATGGTACTTTCAGAGAGAGCCAGAGACCTCAGAGATTATCGAGTTATGTTGCAGCGATGAGCCATATCATTGATTCTGAGCCTTCCTGTTATGAGGAGGCATCTCGTCAACAGTTATGAAGAGATGCCATTATGAAGGAGTATCTGTTATCTCTAAAGTTGACCCTTGACTGCTACAGAGCCAAGCTAGAGCACCTCAGTTGTTGCAATGGTTTTGATTTGGTTGGTAGGTTGATCAAGTAGGTTGAAAAGGTAAAGATCTGGTAAAACTCTCTTAATTCAAGTAATCAACAACATTTCACGTAGTAAAGAGCATTCACATCGATGAATTAGATAGATATACAATTGGAAATGGAAGAAATCAGAAGGAACATAAGATACAAGTCAACAATCTGTTTGCTTGTGTTAGGAAGATTTTCAAGAATAAAATTATATTTTAAAACCTGAAACAAGTACCCAGGTACAACTCTCAAGAAACAAGTAATTGACAGTAAAACATTCACTGTAATCGAAGGTGAATCTATGGGAAAAATCACTGCATTGTAGAGGTTTTCATTGCATCCAAATAAGATAGAAAAAATTAAATACATAGAAGCACTTTCTGACCATCAGAATGTCTGAATCTTGAGTATGAAAAGCTGCATCCAATGAGCTGCTCCTACAACTCTTGGGCCTTTAGCGTGTTCTACTCAAACCCCCAATCCTCTCGGGCCTTCCGAACCCCCCTTTCCTTTGTCATACCATTTTGTTTTTATAGTCAGAGGACACATTTAATTTTACATCAAAATTTAAGTAAAGATCAGCTTGACTTGATTACATTTGGTTACACAAGATTCCAGAGGTTCATAATCCACTAATCTTAGGATAATACAGCGAAGCACAAAGAGGAGATCTTCAAAACTGAAACCCTAAAATCTAGGTCTTAAGCCCTAAAATTCAGATCACAACTTTGACTGATGAAAATAGTCCTTGATTTCAGAAAATGATGAGGATGTATCCCTTGACTGTTGATTTCGATGTCTGGAAATGCTCTAACTGCCATGTGCTCTGCCACCAAAAACTTTGCCATCTGGTATTTGCAGGAAAGTTCGAGAGACTTTACTATGTTCTCAACATACTGTACAAAATTTAGGTTAAGTATTTCTAGGACGTAAAATTTCAAAGCTTCTTAATACACCTTGGTGTGCTAATGTAGCTATTTACCCGTCTGCAGAGCACCATATATTCAACGCATAAGATTAAAACCAACAACCTTTACCATACACCTTAAGGTCAACAATAGACCTATTTTGCAAGCTTCCTTCGACCTGGTTTATAATCTTTATTACTATCAGTGTAACGTTTATCATCTATGGTCATTCCATAGTCTTAAAAGTTGCAGGAATGGCTTTATATAGCCACCATTTGGAGCCCAACAATGGATATCTTTAGGACATAGAGCTTTAAGAAGCTTAGAGAAGGTTCCTGAAATTGCTTTGCATATAATACCAAATCCACTATCGATGATGCTTGATCCACTAAGGTCTAGCAGCTGCAAGTTATTAAAACTTGATCCCAAGGAAACCAAAGATGCATCAGTAATTTCCAATCCAAATGCAAGAAACAATATATGTAAAAATCTAAAATTGGCACTTGAGAGTGTAAACACCACAGAGTCGTTTAAATAGGGAGAAGCAACATGTAACTTGGATAATCTTGGGAAGCTTTGGCCCAAGTTCTCTTTCATATTACAGAGGTCTGTTGAATCATCTTCTTCAAGCACAAAACTAAGAGACAACTTTGTTAGTGATGGACGGTCTATAACCATGGTCTTTATGGTAATCAACTAGCCAAAGAGTTTTCAGATTTGCAGAGCATATCCTCCTTGGCACTCTTTGATAACAGATGAGTGCTTACACTTCCATTGATCATCGTGATGTTTGATATCATTTGATGGCGCATTGTAATAATAACTTCAAATACTCCTGGGGCGTTCACATCAACATTTGGAAACTCGGGTGCAAGCTCTCTGCCTCAACACTTAGGGTCATGCCATGGCACTTGGCATTTAACTTTGCTGTGAATCTATGGCACTTGCATTTGACAATTGACACTTAAATTCCCATGTTGACACTCCTCGTTGACTTTCACATGACCTTGCTCAGTCTAGATGTTTCAGATGATGGAAACAAAGTGTTTACCTGTCATGTGCAACAAATTGGATCGACTACTCTCCAAACACTTGGCTTTAGATTCCCGGGCGATCTCCTTGGTGCTGGGCGCTTTGTGAGTGCTTTGACGTTTTTATTTTGCATTATGGGAAATATGCCACATCCATTTGTATAAACATATTTCATATGTTTATATACGTCAATCTTTCGTGTAGTACACGACCAATAGATTCGTGGGCTCTCCCTTGACATTCGTCGCTCTCCCTTGACACTTAGATGCTTTAGTGTTTGGGACTCGGTCATAACTTCAAGTGGGGATTTGGTTTAAAATGGAGGTTTGGGTGCGATGTGCAACACCCATTATTTTTACAAAAAATATTATTTATAAATAAACAATAATTTTTTTAAATGTTTTACCTTTAGAAAGACAATTTGGCTTTGAGAAAGAATAAGCCGAAGATGAAATTGGAATTTTCAAATGAAAACCAAGAACAATAGGTTAGGCAGAGACCTGATAAAATTCTAAAATGTGAAAGACAATAACCTATTGTGAGACTTCATCAAATTAATGATTTGAGGATATGGGAGACTTTGACAAAATGGGCGAAAGCGCTGGAGGTTTTGGGAAATTGATACAAATCGATGAAGAGGTTAAAAACTTTGATAAAATCACATTAATGATTTCGCTGCAAAGATGCCCTGCTTCTGGTAGCGCATCTATCTTTGTCACATCCGCTGTCGGAACTTGGTACAAAATTTAACATTTTAACCCTGCAGATCTGGGTACTAACAATATTAGTCCATCATGAAGAATGATGTGGGGGATATTGTTCCGAGACCTGAGGGGATTTTCTGTGGTGACTTCCAAATGGATCTATGAGATCAAACATGCAGCTGACGGGAGCATCGAGAAGCACAAAGTGAGATTTGTGGCTAGAGGATTCTCTTAGGTAGAGGATATAGACTATGAAGAGACATTTGCTCATGTTGCTCGGTACGCCTCCATTCAGACGATCATTACCCTTCAGCCATGGGTTGGAGACTACATCAGATGAATGTGAAGACATCCTTCCTCAATAGAGAGATTGAGGAAGAGGTGTACATCGAGCATCCGGATGGTTTTGTGATTCATGGGAAGGAGTCCCATGTGTGCAGGTTGAAGAAGGTCCTGTATGGACTCAGCAGGCACCTCGAGCTTGGTATGCGAGGATTGATGGATATTTGATGAGTTTGAGTTTCAATAAGAGTGTTGCTGATGCCAACCTGTATTATAAGGTTGTTGATGGTGAGTCCCTGATTTTTGATCTTGTACGTTGAAGATTTATTTCTCATTGGAGCAGAGAGCCTCATTGCTTGGTGCAAATATGAGTTGGCCTTTGAGTTTGAAATGAAGGATCTTGGCATGATGCACTATTTTTGGGGACTAGAGTTGTGGTAGAGAACTGATGAGATCTTCTTGAGTCAGGGGAAGTATACAGTTGAAATTCTGAGGAGATTTGGGATGTTGGATTGTAAGTCCATGGCCACACCGATGGTGTCGAATCTGAAAAAGTTGAGTGAGTCTCCTTTCGATTCAAACCTGATTGACCCAACTATGTATAGACAACTGATTGGATCATTGATGTATCTGGTTGACACTAGACCAAATATTTGCTATACAGTGACTGCACTTTTAGCTAGTTCATGAGTCAGCCGAGACAGTTGCATTGGATAGCTGCGAAGCATGTGTTGAGATACTTGCAAGGCACAATTGGATATGGCCTGAGATATGCTTCCAGTATTGACATGAGATTGCAGGAATATGTTGATTTTGATTGGGTAGGGAGCATAGTGGACAGGAAGAGCACCTTCGAGTGTTGCTTTAGTTTGGGGTTTGCCATGGTTTCCTGGTGTAGCAGGAAACAAACTTTTGTGGCCTTGAGTACTGCAGAAGCCAAATATGTTGCAGTATGTATGGCAATGCACGAAGCAGTGTGGCTTCAGAAGCTCCTTGCAGGCTTGTTTGGACAGATGTTGGATCCCGATTCATTGTGAGAAACAGAGTTGTGTGAAGCTCTCAGAGAATCAAGTATCTCATGACAGATCGAAACATGTTGAGATCAAGTATCATTACATTCAAGATATGGTGCAGAGGAAAGTAGTACTAGTGCAATACCTTCCTACAAATGAGCAGATTATAGAGGTTCTCACTAAGCCCCTTGCCAAGTCGAAGTTTGAGTACTTCCGCGATGAACTTGGAGTGGTAGAGAATACCCCTCTCACTAAGAGGGAGTATTGATGGTTGCAACTTCATGTGATCAACTTTGTGGGACATTCTCCAGGTCGTACTCCTCGATGGACTGAGTTGGGTTGACTTGTGATGACATACTGGGTTGGTGCCCAGCTACCCTTGGGGTGTAGCCCATGTGGTTGGGATATTTTCCAGGTCGTACTCTTTGATGGACTGCGCTGGGTTGACTTGTGATGATACTCCTCGATGGACTGAGTTCAGTATGACACTTATCAATGGACTGATAAGTTGTACTGGGTTGGTGCCCTGCGACCCTTGGGGTGTAGCCATGTGGTTGGTATATTTTCCAGGTCGTAATCGATGGACTAAGTTGGGTTGACCTGTGATGATACTCCTCTATGGAYAGAGTTGAGTATGACACTTAGCGATGGACTGATAAGTTGTACTAGGTTGGTGCCCATCGTCCCTTGGGGTGTKGCCCAAGTGGATCACATATTGTGGTTGTAGCCCTTGACGATGATAACACACACTACGAGGTTGTAGCCCTAGTGTTCTCTAGCGGGTTGTAGCCCCTAGACAAGATTGATAGGTCCACATTAGTTGTAGCTATGTGTGACATGATGATGCTACCTATAACATGGTCTGCGTGACCATGGCATGGTCTGAGGACCATGGCATAGCTCGCGGAGCTATGAGGACGAGAGGAGAACATCATGGAGAATACCTCCCTAGCTAAGAGGGAGTGTTGATGTTTTTGGTAGCAGCGAGAGGTATTCACTTCCAGGACAACTTTTCTTAGAGATGAAGATGCCAAGAAGTCAAAGAATAACCATTGAACAGATCAAAGAAGCCTCAGAAGAAATTAGAAGATCCCATAAGAGAAGTTGGCCCCATAGAATAATAATAAAGATGAAATATAATTCTCTAGAAGTAAAGTCGGCTCCACAGGAAAAAGATAGTGAAAATATATTTTCCAGGAAGACAGGTTGGCCCTACTGGAAAAGACACCTGCCCAGTCCAGTATAAATAAAGGTGACGCCTTCCTCATTTGTCACATTCTCATTCACTCATAGCGCAAGTCTAATGGAGAGTTGTAGTAGTAGCTGCAGTCTGGAAGGAAGAAGGACGCATGTTGGCTGGTTTATCTTTTGTCTTGGTGGTACGCTGGTGGAGGCCAGTTACTCTAGCACTCTGGCTAGGGTTTGATGTCGCTGCATTGCTGGGTTATCTCATGTGGAGATAAGTATTCTTCTTTGTTGGTTTGCTCTAGTGGATAGAGCTGGTTCTTGGTTATATTGTATTGGCAAGGATATTCTCTCTAAGAAAAGTTTGCTGGGTTTTTTTTTGCTTGTGAAGAAGGGTTTTCCCAGGATAAATCTTTGTGTCTTCTTGTGTTTGTTTACCTGCTTTATGTTTCAGTATATGCTTATTGAATGTCGAAAGAAGATTAAATTGCTATGGTAAATCTAATGTTAACAAAACTAATGAAAATTCAACAAATTGGATAAGGCATCAAGTCCTCTTTGTAATCCCTCCAGGGTGGAGGACAAGAGGACTACATCGTCGACAAAGAGGAGTATGGGTATCGAAATCCAGTGAAGAAGGCACTTGTTCCTTGGTTGGATAAGCTCTCAAAAAAAGGTCTCAAGCTTATTGATGTATATCCCAAACAATGTAGGTGAACAAGGACAACCCAACTTCACCGTAATGGTTCTCTTGATGAAGTTTGGCACTCTGTGAGCTTGCGAAGTCTACCAAGGATGGACGCATAAAGGTGCATGATAACTGTGATAAGAATGTTTGAAATACAAATGTCTCTAAGCCTCTAGAACATGGCCTCCCTAGGGACTGAATCAAATATCTTCAAATCTCAATGAAGTAGCAAAAGAATTTCAAATAGCGATGTCTTGCATCCTTAATGATGGCCTGGAGTGTGATATAAGATAAGATAATTTTATTAATGTCCGACTAATGACCACAAAAGTACATCAAAGGGATTGCTGAGTAGGATGATGTCAATACAATGCAGGAGTACCAAAAGGTCTCCTATAAAAGGTAAGATGCATAAAGTAAAGTGCAATAAGGTAGAGTAGTAGAGAGTGAGCTTTACTTCAAGGCATGAGATATGATCAATGGTTTGGTGCTTAGGCTTGAAACCTGCTTACTCTCTAGCCCGAAGATGTCTCTTTAAAGCTCCCTAGACAATTGTAGATGGAGAACAGTTATGTAAATTTGAGGGAAAGTGTGGCCCATTGTAATGTATCCAATGTGCTCTATGCACTTTGAGGATATGGGGTACTTCTTGAAACCACCAATTTCACTCCAAATTTGTTTCTTTGATCCTGTTCCTCATTGCCCTGCTATTAATTAATTAACACATGCAAGCATGACAACGTAGACCTATGCAAGAATAATTAACCATTCAGTCAAAATGGCACCATAAATTATAATTGTAGGCTTACTTACACATGCAAATAGGACCAAACAAATCAAAGAGTAATAAAATTTATGACATAAACAACATTAATTCAACACAATTCATAGGAACATTCATGAACACTTATCTAGCTAGAAATCGTCCACCAATTGGCTACAGAAGGACGTTCCACCCAAAGATAGGCTTCTTGTTGCACCAATTCTCTCTACAACAGAGTCCACTCAAGTTGAGGTTATGAATCCACAAGGTCAAACTTTTCCTATGGCTGGCTCTAGTTTTCTTCTCGCAACCCAATTCCCTTGTTCACAACCAATATTTACACCTATAATAGTCCCAATCCACAACCTTTTCCCATCAACTTGCGCAACCCAAGGAACGGGATTCCCTTCTTTGTGCAACAGTACCTCAGGCCATCCCACTTCCCTCTAGGGCTCCAACACATGCTGGCTAGGAAATATTATTACTAGGATTCCAGGGATTATCCATTGTAGCAAAATTCCTTAATGACAACAATTATCATTCCTTACAATCACGATTCTCTCATAATTCATTGTTGTAGCTTTCCATAACTAGTTTATAGTAGGTTTATAGTCATTCTAGCTTAGGGAGTAACTCTCTCAAATTTCACCCAACACAATGGCAATTCAAGCTCTCCCAAATTTCCCATCCAAATGGCAACTCAAATTCTCCCAACATTTGATAAGATGAATTCTGCCATTGAATGATAACTCAAACAACATGAAGATTCGAATTGGAATGATAGCTCGAGCAGATTGGTCACTTGAACCCTTAATAATTTGAATCCTTGGTAATTCGAATTGCCCCCCCAAAAAAACTTTTGAACTCTCTCTGCTTTGCATGGCTGAAAAAGGCATAGGTAAAATTGCATGTGAGTGAGAACCATGTGTCTTCATGGAAAGTACATGATTTTCCTCTCTTATAACTAATCCCTAGGATTAAGGAATACTAATTAAGCAAGGTTAAGGACTTAGGCTTATTAATAAACTAATATTATTATTCTTTAGTACCCTTGAGCCCCCAAGTCCCCTTCCTTTCCCCTCTTGTCGAGTTATAGCCCCCAATTCTTTTGTCCTTCTCCTTCTGCAGCTAGTGATCTAATTTTTATTATCATTTAGTGTACAATTTTACATATTACATTATTTGGCTTTTAGCCATTTATCATATACATACACAATACTGTTATGGGGATCAAAATTGGGGTATTACACCCACCTTAATAGTTTGGTAATTATTCGGATTAGAATTGGCATTTGATTTGTGGATTGGGTGAGTAGTGTGGTGGGACCATGACTATGAGAATCTCAAGCAAATAGCATGGTTAAACAAATCAGTGATGTAATCAAGAAGTGCTGGTCTACCATGTATGAAAAGCTCAGCTTGGAACCCTTCCTCACTTGTCGCTCTGTTGATGTTCATCTCCTAGATGGCTCGTTGAATATATGTGTTAAAAGAATAAGAAATAAGGCATTGGGGTGGGGGGTTGGGGGACATGGACCGGGATTCAAGATCGGAGGGGAGGTTGGAGTGGCAGGGAAAGACGTTGCTACTAAAGGTTTTCAGGGAGTGGCAGAGATCTATACGCAACTCACATCTTCATTGGGAGATGAAGAGGTGTTTCTTACGGCAGAGGAGGTTGCGGTAGGATTTTCTAAGGATGGGGTAGGAGGTGTTGAGTATTAGTGAGGAAAAAGGGTAAAAAGTTAAACTTTTAGCTATGTCAATAAAGAAACAAGTCCCAACCATTGATTTAGAAGAGGATCCAATGGTCGGGATCTTCCACGATCTGAGGGCCCACACACTAACCCTAATCGAAGAAGAGAGGAATAATAAAAACATGTTACCTAGCAGTCTATTGATCTCATAATATTCGAATGATAGAAAGGAGGCACACTGTGGGCAGACTCGCTCGAGTGCTCGAGATATAACTCATATTTTCTACTACATGGACCGAGTAGGGTCGCTGTCTAATACACGGGAGGCGACCTGTATCTCTACTACACAGACTGAGCAGGGTCTCTACCACATAGTGGCATACACAGGTCGCAACATAACTCTTATCCAGAACTGTACGGGGTATTCCGAGCAAGGGAATCCAGAACTGTACGGGGTATTCCGAGCAAGGGAATCTAGAACTGTAAGAGTTTGAGTAAGCTACAGGAATTGCCACCCAAGCTACAGTTGTACGAGATCTTTATAAAGGCTGTAAGAAGTCGGCAACATGCTTGTGTACTGTTACCTGTCTAGATAAATAACATTTTACTCCCTTCTTTACTGTTTTTGTTCTGTCTTGAGCATCTTATTATCATTCACTAAGTTTATATATAATCTGCCTGTTAGTGTTTTCATTATTTTCTACATGGTATCAAAGCTAGGTTAGTTGGGACTGCTCTCTTCTATTGAAATGGCAGAGGAAGTGTATACGGCCTGTATGTCTTCTACCCAAACCAGTGAGGTCTGGTATATAGACAGTGGAGCGTCCAATCACATGACTGGCCACAAGCACTACTTCAACAACTTGAGTGAAATAGAATTTGGTTTTGAAATCCTTCTCGGTGATGACTACGCCTATCATCCAAAGGGAGTTGGCACTGTAAGGTTTGAGAGGGAGTTTGGCAAGCCTCTTTACCTATCATGCGTTCTCTATGTTCTTGGACTGAAGAAGAACCTGGTCTTAGTATCAACCCTAGAACATAAAGGTAATGAGGTTTCCCTCAAGGACTGAAGGGCCTACATGAAGCCTAGGGGGTTGAGCATGGGATCTGAACAAGTCATTGGAGTAAGGAAGGACAAGCTATATAAATTACAGTTTGACTCCCACTACGCCCTAGCAAGCAACAACACCACCAGAGACTGTGAGTTATGGCACAAGCGCGTAGTTCATCTCGGACATGGTGCCCTCAAAATCCTGGCTAAGATTGTGATAGAATGCCCTCATTCACTTCAGAACACCATGAGATATGTAAAGGGTGTGTTATAGGCAAGTTTGTGCGTGCACCAATGTTTTAAAAACCGAAATCGGTACCGGAACCGGTCGAGGGTTCAACCTAAACCGGAACCGATAATAAACCGGTCGAACCGATTTTTAAAAAAATACATAAAATATTTAAATTTTAATGAAAAAAATATATTTATAAGATTTTAAATCATGTTTCCAAAGCATTAGAGACAATTAGAGACAACATATCCAAAGTATGCTCATGAATATATCAAAACGACAGCAAGTGCAATACATATCTAGAGATCAGAACATAAATACATAATCAATGAGGCTTTAAATGGCCTCTACAACATCAAATAACATACTAAGTTAGAGTCACTGATACTATAGGTGGGAATGCCAATGAAAAATACAAAATAGCCA
>ML830155.1:130527-144093 GCA_009831015.1 Picea engelmannii | reverse complement strand
AGAAGATAGAATCTCTGGTGTGAAATCTCACAGGTCAAAGAAAAAATTGAATTTTGAAACTACTACAGAGCAGCCTACAGAAAGGAGAACAAACATTTTAAACCTGCCCTACACAGACTCAGAACCAGAGCAAGAAGATGAGAGCCCTGCCATCAAAAGTCCTGAACATTCCATTGAGTTTGCACAGAATTGTGAGACCTTTACTCACATCGAGGAAGGGGAAACATCAAAGAGAACTAAGTCGAAGAAAACACAGAAAATCAAGCATCTCATAGAAGTGATCGCTCAACAGGAGGTCTTAGACAGGGTAATAAAGGAAAGATACAAGAAGCTATCTGATAATTTTGCAGAAACCAATGCTGCATTTGAAAAACTGGCTCATGAAAGTGTCAAAGAAAAGAAGAGGAAACAAAAAATCACCAAAGACTATAACAGTCTATGGTGGCTAGCAAAGCGCCTTAAAAGGAAAATCAGAAAATTGAAGCAAAAGAAAAAATCACACCCAGATCTGCAAGTGCTTGCTCAGGTTGCTGTGAACATGCAAGGGGATAAAGCAGAGACACATTGAGTTTTGATGGAATCATAGTTTTGGAGGTGAAAGTTCATTTTGGGATAAGGCAGAGCTTTCACCAGCGCACAACGAAATTTTACGACCAGTTATCTGGTGAAAGGGAGCGCTTTCACCAGCTAACCAGCGAATCATAAGGCGAGTTAGCTGGTGAAAGAAGAAAAAGCATTTTTGAAAGCTAAGGACAGAGCAGGTATTTTTCACAGGTTTTAAAGAGGTTCCAAAGTATCAAAGGGATAACAACTCGATCAAAAAAGACTCTGCATCAGAGATTCGTGGGAGTTTTTGAGAACCACATGCTAAACTGATTTCCTCAAGTATCGACTATGAACATTGAAGAAATCCAACTGTCAAGAAAGGTGCCTTTGCCATGTTTCATAACATCACAGATTCCAGGAGCTGAAGAATACATATGTCAAATTTTGAGATTGAAGACAATTCAAATGCTAGTTTAATTATTAAGTCTTTGTTATCAAGTTGCTTAGTTAGATTTGAATTGCTATTTTTAGATATAGATCCAACTTTTTAGGATCTTAAAAACTGATTGTAAAAGGGTATAAATGCCTATCTTTTCTAAGAGACAAGGGTTCAAACTGGGAGATATTTTGTGCTACTGTATAGACTCTTATTTGCAGAAATAAAGTTCAGTTTCCTTTCGTTTTCAATATCAGAAATATCTATCTTTCCTTTTTTGTACTTGTTTCAGTTTATTTTAGTTCATGAAGATTGTTATCTCTTTATTGAGCTCATAGACTTGAAGTAAAGGATTTCTCTCTATCTTTCATTAAGCCCTACATTTAGTTGTATTTTGAAATCAAGAATAGTGTTCTTCATCCTCTCCTTTCAATTTACTTGATCTGATTATTGTTTCCTGAAAGCATTGTTTCTTTAGATGTATGAGTTGTCTATTACATTGATCATACAAGACCCCCTTGTTCCAAGCATATATACACATTATTTCTAAGTTACCAAGCATCCTTAGCCTACAAACCTAAGGAGTTTCTTGGAGTGATAACAACAACCACATCTCTTCTTAGAGATATCTACCACCATTCAAGCAAGTGTTTCAGTTTTGCAATTTTACAGTTTCAGCGTATTTCATTTATTCAATAGAAGATATTGTTCACTGGATATCCGTGTTGTTCTTCATATCTCTGTGTTTATTGTATTCAGTCTGTTAATTAGTTCATTCTTCTCCTAAATCCGGATCAAAGTGAGCCATCAAAATTTAATTGAAAAAGATATGATGCCCCATCGTTATTGCATGGGCGTTTCAAAGAAAATACATCCCAAGTGGTCAAGTGAACAAAAGAAAGCAATGTATATCCATGACGATGATTCAACACAAGTTTTGCGCTAGGGGTTCCATCCACACTTAATTCAGAAAGAAAATCGATGCCACATATGACTTAATTAGGGAGTGATTAAAGTTAACACTGCTACAGTGTGTGGTTACTTAGCAGAACAAAACAAAACAACGATCATACATTCATGATAATGTTGTTGTGTTGAGTGGGATGGTTGTAGGTGTATTATTACTCAACGATTTAATTGAACCAACAAATGGAAAAAAAATAATTATGCAGTGAATTCATATTGTGGTGTTGTATAATTAACAATGAGTCTCAGCGTTCAAAATACCAATGATGAAAATCAAAGGAGATACCAACCCACAATCACACAACAATTCAACATAGTAGGCAATGATTTGACCCTGGAAATCCAACATTAATCTTAGGATATTATAGGGATGATTTATACATAGATTTTGTGCATTATTAATCATTGACAATAAAAAATTGTAGATAACAATGGATCAGAGACACCTTCACTCATCATGGACAAGCTCCTTGAATCCATCCACCGAACTTCAGTCAGGTTGTACCCTTCAAGCTCTCCTTTCTGCGATCGCCCTCCTAAGTTCTTGCATCACCCCTTGTTTTTTTTTTCTTCACTACAAGCTTCATCTTTTGAACGTGCTACCTTTGGAAGGCCAACCATCACAATGGTTTGTTTCCACTTCTAATTTTGACAAAAAAATAAAGTAAAATAATAATAAAAAAATGACATGTTTATTACAAAGTTTGACGATGATCCAATTTAGATCACACCTCTCCATTTGTAGGATTTTGGTCCCCAAAATATTCAATTCCTTTAAATATTCTTCTTCTTCGATAATCAAGCAAAATCCAACAAAGATCCAAGAAA
This sequence comes from Picea engelmannii, assembly GCA_009831015.1. Lineage (NCBI taxonomy): Eukaryota > Viridiplantae > Streptophyta > Pinopsida > Pinales > Pinaceae > Picea > Picea engelmannii. Next base: position 141,317 of record ML830155.1, on the reverse strand, counting down.
GAGTGCCTTCGTTGTAGGATGGAAGATAAGAGATGAATAATGGATATCTTTGGCATAAGCTCGTTGTCCAACTCATTGCTAGATATGGCATTATTTGCTGCAATAGGTCGTTGGACAACCACTGGTCCTTCTGCTGCAAGTGCATGAAACTCCTCTTTACCCTTCACCTTGATTTTCCAAGCTGTCTTCTTGGTTGTTTGATTCTTGCGATGGAGTTCCGGGGGTGAAGCCCCCAACGATTGGCCTGCCAATGTCTAGTCAATTGTAGTATCTGGAATAGTCCTTGCATGCATTGCTTGGACTTCTAGAGTGCCGACAATTGGTATCCTTATCACTCATTTTATTGCAATAGAACCAAACTATGCCAAATCGTTTCGATTTATTATGATGTTTTCCAACATGGTTGGTTTATCTCCCAAGAATTGGAGCAATTTGGATAACAAAATCATCTCGTTGCTTCCCTCTTCCAAGCCTCTACAATTAGATTTGAGTGGCTTGTTGCACACTGTTATCCCCTTTCCTAGGGATAACTAAGGATATCATGTATCAAGGCCCACAGGTCCTAGACATGGAGTGTCGAGAGCCAGATGACTTGAGCATGGCCTCGGAGAGCCCCTCTTTTCTTCAGTGCAACTCATCTATCGGCAACAATGATATCTATCCCACCAGCATGGTCTTGAAGTAGCAGTAAGTCTTGCTCCATGAGGTAATGAGTTCGGGTACCATGGTATGTGTCACTCTGATTATTGAAGCACTTGAATATGTTGCACTGAATTATCCTTCATTTCATAATGTTTTCTTGGAAATTATGCTGTTTAACTTGTTCATACCTGGGAGGGTGACATGATGCCCTAACAAGTTAGTCTCCCTTTAGGATGGGTTGCCACTGGGTTGGTCTATGAAAGATCATCGTCCATTCCCTCCATACTTACCACTTTCCATCTTTATTCCTCTCATTTTCCCCTACCTTTGTTCGGGCATTGGGTTTGCCACATTAGGAAGGGTTGTACCTTGCCTTTTGGGAAGAAGGGGATAAAGGCCCAGGGGGTAAAAGTAGTCGGAAAGAGTTAAAATCCAAAATGAAACCTTTGAGATGCTTCACCCAGGGATTTTCGAGAAAGCAGTAAAAATCTTCTCAGTAAGAAAAGGGAACCTGTAAGATAAATAAACAATCAAGCTATTAGTTGGTGGATGGGAGGTCTCATCATGAGCCGACCTATTATGACCATGGGCATGTAGCGGTATGAAACTACCATCTATCTGGTCACCAAACCAGGGTAGTGTCTCTTGGTTGCATAACCAAGAGAAATGGGGTCTCATCAAAAGCCAACCTTCTCATATCCGTGAAATACTTGTGGGTAAGGCTGTCACCTTTGGTCACCAAGCCATGAAATTGTCCCTCAACTCTTCCCTTGAAGCATAAAATAAAAAGATAAAAATAAATAGAACTAAGAATAAAAGGCATTGAATGGGCTAGGAAAGAATGACATCTATGACAAGGTGCAACTCGCCCTCTACAAAGGCACCCATGGGTAAGATCTACATTTCCCTGTTATCACTGCACCCCATGCCCAAACACTTACCCCACACCACCTCACACATGCTTAAATGAACTAGATTGGTTCTCACCTGGGAAACACCCCAAACTTAAGTAGGATTATCCAAGTAGGACACCCTGAGATCTTCTCCAAACCTAACTTGATAAACTGCATAACATATTTTAGCATTTGTCTGGGTGAAGGAGGATTTGATGCACATGTTTGGGTAATTTGATTATTAGAGGTGATTGACATTGCTATGATTCCTTTGACTTATGAACCCCTTAAGGGCGTACTTGTTGTTTCTCCAGGACTTTTCCTGGTGGACAGGTACATTTGGGGGAATGATTAGCTCAGACCTCCATGGGGATGAAAGCCCACAAATGGATGATGTGACCCCAACCAGTGGCAGGGAGACATCAAATACTTGCACCAGAAAGAAAGAAGGGTGTTTTCCTTGGTAGAATATCACAGACCTAGACCCAGGGGAATCTTGATTTTCCACCTAGACGTTGACCCTTGAGAGCCCATGACATCATCATTATGACCCTAGATGTCATCGATAGCTAGGGTTTGCATTTATGAGGGAAGTTATGTGCTAGTTGTCATGTGTGGCATCAACCAGGGCCTTTGGAGGCCAAACATTCTACATATGGGGCCTAACGTTCCACCCTAGGAGGTCAATGTCACTCTATAAGGGCATGCTGTCACTCTGGGAGATGATTTTAGGGTTTAATTACTTTCATTTATGTAAAAACTATATTTTTAATGTAATTTGGCCAATTCATCCATTTTATGACCTAAAATTAATTAAAGGTCAATGATACTGTATGAATAGAGAGAAATTACTCTCACTTTTGATCATCACTCATCACACAAGTAGTGTGGTCTGAAATTCAACCCTCTTTAAGGGTTATTGGATGAAAACTTGTGCTATTTTGAGGTTACTTGGCTTTTTTTAAGGAGGTGCACAGTAGCTTTTTCTTGGATTATTTGGCTTGGTGAACTTATCAAAGTATTTCTCTTGGAAAATTGTTGCTTGATGCATGATTATTCTTGGTATAAGTAAGTAAACCTTTTCTATTAGTCATATTTTATGGTTTCTATTATATTTTGCTTTCTTGTATATGAAATATTATGAAATTGCATGCTAAAACCCTAAGTGTGGAGAACTAAGTTATTTACTTATTCATTCTTTGTTTGTCAAGCTTTCTTTCCTTATCTCACCTCTAGAAACCTAAGCCTAGATTTCTAAAGGTGTTGACCTAGACTCTCCTAGGAACCTAACCCTAGCTTCCTAAGGTGATGTCACACTTCTAAGACCGAGAAAGAGGGATACGCTAGGGCCTAGCAAGGCTACTCGCTAGAAATTATTCTCCACTAGGTACAAGGATAGGGGGACTAAGGTCATTAATCCTCCCTACCTCCAAGATCTTACCCTCGACATCTTTAGCTCGAAGAGGCAAGAACCCCAATGTCCTAACTTGTGCTGCACCCGTAGAAGATTCTTGCTCAAGAGAAAGTTGTTGGAGGACTAAAGCGTTACTTCTCCACAAACTTTCTCCGGACCTTGACCCTAGATCCATTTCCATTTACTCCTCATAAAGCTAAATGCCATCCTTATATTCCCTTTTACCCAACACAAGGCACTAGTTGAAAACCCTAGGTCTCAAACCCTAAAATATAAAACTTTCAAACAACCTCTTAAAACTATTCAAATGACCTCTTCTACTAACCTATTTTGTTGCAAGGATCAAATCCTTTGGGACTTGACTTTGTGATCCACTAACCTTTCCTTGTTGCACGACCAAACTCCTTGTGGAATTTTTTCATTTGAAATTCTAACCCTAACCTATAACCACCTAGTTTTGACTCTTCACTAGACTTCAAGCTAGCCTACACATATAAATAATCTTGCTATAACCATTTGGACTTAGACTCTTCATTAGAATTTCAGCTATTAGTTATTCATTACATTTTATTTTCTTTCTAGCACTTGACAAACTATTATCAACTTCATAGATTGTTCTTGTTGTCAAAGCTTTGCTGGACTTATTGCAGTCGATAGCCCTTTATTACTTCATTAATTACTTTGAGGCATACTTGTTATCATCTAGTGCTATTATTTTTGTACTTGCCATCAATTGTTTAAGCATGACATCATTTATTATTGCACTCGTTGGGCTATCTGATTTATTCAGTCTTGATTGAAGCAACACTATCATTTGAATACTTGCTTGTCCCTTCTTTGCAAGTCACCAACTCTTTTTGGCTTCATCTTACGAGACTTAAACTCAAAGGTGATCAGTGAGAGGGGAATTTCTTGTATCCTTGCCTTAGTCTTTTAAACCCTTTAGGTCACTGGGGACGTCTCCCATGGGGTACTTTGACATACTCCTAAATAGAAAGGGGTTTGCTATTAAGGTGATAGTGATAGGTCATCCCCTGTTACACCAATATTTCATGCACTTGCCTTAGGATTTAGGCAAGTACAGATTGTGTGATAACACACACTCCTTTTCTACCTGCCTTTTCCTGCACGAGAATGACTTGTTTTTCAATCCCTCTTGCCTTGATGAAGGTGGTTTTAGCTAAACTTGTGCTAACTTCTTGTCCATCAAATCTTAGGCCTTCATGCTTGGGCCTCTGCTGAGCTACAATGGAGATCACAATCCCTTGGCCTCCCTTGACTAGTCCTTGGCCATCATAGCCCATTTGCTTCATGAGCTTGGAACCAATGCCTCTAGTGTGTTTTTCAAAGTCACCGAAGGTCCCTTGATGAAAGATATTGGAAAGTGAGTTTACCAAGCTTTCCTTCACCATGGTACTGGCTTCGACCGTGGCAACAAAAGGGGATTGCATGGTCTCTTGGACAACTACTTGTAGCCTCTTCAAGGCCTCTTCCTTCACTGCCAAATATTGGTATAGTTGAGTAGTGATTTCCATGAACCTTTTCTCTTGCCAATTATTCAGCTCAATGAATTTTTCTCTGATTGCAAGAGCTGCAATTTGTTCATGTCTAATTTTTCCCTCATGGTGGTGGAGTCATGCACTTGGAAAGCTCTTTTCCTAGCTCACCTGCTCTTTGCTGACTTTCCTCTTGGATTTGCTTGTTGAAGTATCTCAATTTTTCTAGCATCTCTTTCTTCAAGGTTTTTCCCATGTCCACTGCTTCAAGGTATTTGACGAACTTTCTTTGATAATACATGATCTAACAAAGTTACCAACTTAATGAGAACTTTTAGTTCTTGTTTTTTTGGAGGTTACATTTAATGGCTATTTTTTCCCTATTTCAAAAAGTGGTGTAGCACATTTTTGGGGGGGTGGTTGAAATTGCAATTTTTTTGAAATCACATCCTTGACAACCAATACTATTGTAGACAAAATCTTCAAATTGACCTTCAAATCGAAAAGTAATGCTTCCAGTGGCACCAATTTTATTTTTGGAGGAAAAATTACCATTTAATTGAAACCTTAAAATTAGTTCCTAGTTTGACAACTGGTACAATTGCAAATCAAAACCTTATAATCGGCTCTTATATTGACAACTGGTACCGTTGCAGAAACATCAGAAACATCAGAAACATCAAACACTTAAAAATCATAAAAGAAAAATTAATTAATATTTTTCAAATTTATATTTTAAAAATAAATAAATTAAAAAAAAAAACACTTCAAAAATAAATAAATTACATTTTTTTAAAAAAATACACTTTTTTTTTTTAAATTACACATTTTTATTTAAAAACAAAATTAAAACTAAAAACAAACATTAAAAAAAAAAAATATTTTTAAAAATAAAAAAAGAAACTAATTATTCAAAACTAAAAAAAAGACATTTAAAAAAAATAAAAATAAAAACCATAATAAAAATATTTTATTCAGAACTAAAATCTCAAAAAATATTTTAAAAAATAAAAACAAAAACAAAATTTAACCCGAAAAAGTGAAATATGACATTTAAAATTAAAAAAAATAATGAAATAAAAACCAAATAAAATAAAAATAAAAAAATGCATAGATAAAGATATGACATATACGTTAGAATTGATAGCTCGAAGGTACTTCTGCATAGGCGGCGCCCAACATGTGGAACTGACTGAGCACGTTTTTATAAAGTGACTTTATAATGTGTTTTTATAAAGTAACTTTATAAAGTTTGGTCTTTTAATTTTTAAATGTAAAAGTGACTTAATGATGTTATGTGTCACTTTAGTGACTTAAGTAACCTCAGCGGATGATTAAGTCGTGATCATTGATCTCAAGGGAAAGCGAAGAGTCATTCAAGGGAGATCAAGGGTTAGAAGAGTTACATTTCAAAATTTCTTAAAGGAAGCTCATGAGGGAGAAAGAGGGCACGCATCTCGAGGAGAGCTTGGAGGGAATGTGAAAGTTCACATTGTCCAAGAGAGAAATTTCTTGCTTGGAGGGAAAGAGTCACAACAAAGGGAGTTGGAATGCATCCCTAAGTGAGGGATAGGCACACATTCCAAGGTAGAAGACTATATTTATTTCTGTTTGTATTGCAACTACAAGAGGAGGCCATACAACAATGATTGCTGGCTGTACAGCAAGAGGAAAGAGACAAAAATAGAGGGATGTCTTTTAATAGCTGGTTGGCTTGATTTTCTGAGTGAAACCTGTCCTTGAAGTTACATTACAATGCTGAAATTGTCTGACATGATTTCCAATATGTTTTGGTACTATTGCTGACTGTACAAGGCCGTACAGGCCATACAACCAAGGCACACTTCCCAACACTGAATTCTGGCTAAGTTTTCTAGAAGAGTATCTTGTTGGAAAGTGAGATAAGTATTGTGTTTAAATGTTGTTGTAAAGGCTGCTGTAAACTCTGATGATATTTTCCCTAGAGATGAATTAGAAATTTTATCCTTAAGCTATCATATTTCCTGTGTATTTTTCAAGGGGCATTACCCATAATTCATGGTGCTAAATGTGTTATTTTGTCTGCTGTTATGAGTTATTTCCACTGCTGATTTAGTTTCATATCTATATAATTTAGTGTTTCTGCTCATTAAGTACAATTCTGTATTGGGTTTTAATACTTTACTGTTGAAACTTAATAGGAGGTTGAAATCTGAGTTTGATATAGTGATTTTTTGAGCTATATTTTCAACATGGTATTAGAGTTAGGGATCTAAAGTTCAGTGGGTAGCTTTGGTACTTGGGACAACAAGTGATTTGCCAGGGCATTTGCTTAGAATAAGGGGGAAATAAGAGGTTCTTTGTCAGGTGGACAAAGATGACTTCCAGACTTAGATATGAAGATAGGTTGGAAGGGATGTCCAACTACCTGCAATGGAAGGTTATAATCACAGGGGTTCTCTAGGAGAACTAGTTGTGGTCGTTTGCGAATACCATTGTGCTAGTACTTGTGTCAGACCCCATGAAGTGAAGGAAGACTAGACTCAGAGTTGGTGTGGATAACCCTCAAAGGCTTCACCAAGCAGTGGGAGGTTTTTGTGAAGTGTGTGGTGGGGAGAGAGAAGCTCCCTGACTGGAGAAAATTGTGGGATGACTTTACATATGAGGAGATCCAGGAGGGGTCTCAGCAGAGGGAAGTGGATGGTGCAGATGATGAGAACATTGCTCTTGTGGGAAAGAGCTATGAGAAGAATAAGGACACAAGCAAGGTGAGATTCTTTGCATGTCACAAGACTGGCCAATACGCTAGTCAGTGTCGAACAAGAAGTAGAAGAAGTCAGATCCAGAGGTGTCAACATCAACAAAGATTGCAGAGTTTGTTGAGAGACATGAGAGAGATTTTTCTCTCATGAATGGTCCCTTGGGCAGTGGTTTCCTAGTGTTCGAGGACATTGAAGTGTGGTTTGTGGATAGTGGATCTTTTCGACATATGACAGGGATGATGTTAGTGTTCCTGAGACTTTCAGAAACATACTCAGAATGTTGTATGGGTGTTGGTATGGACCCACAAGTTGCATTGAAGGGGGTTGTAAGTGTTAGAATCTAGCTAGAGTCAGGAGGATTTCTGGAGGTTTCCAGAGTATTGTATATTCCAGAGATGATGGTTAACTTACTCTCAGTGTCAACTCTGGAGGTTGATTGATTTGGAGTGGCATTCTACTATGGCTGGGTATTTCTATATCCAGAGGGAGCTACTATAGACACAACAATAATTCTTGGTGTTGGGTATGAGAGGTTGTACAAGTTGTTGGGTCAACCTGCGTTGGGGTCCAGTGGATTTCTGGATTCAGATTCTGTGTTGGAGAGTGGGTAGGTTGCACGAGAGAGAGATTTGATACCGGGGACTCAATCCTCTTCCAAGACTCTCAGAGGACTCAACATGCATGAGTTGACACAAATGGATGCTCAGGAGAGTGTGCAGTCTCCTAGGAGCATTATTTAGTTTGTGGAACAATAGAGGTAGTAGCAGAGGCTTCCAATGCAATTGGAGTAGTGGCTTCCTATTCAGAGGGAGCATATACTTTTAGCACAGGAGGGGAAACTATGGAAACTGATGAGTTGGACATAGATTCTAGTGGTGATATAAAAAGTACCTCTCTCGCTAAGAGGGAGTGTTAGAATTGGTAGTTCATAGGTGCTTCTGCATAGGTGGCACCAACATGTGGAAGTGATCGAGCAAATTTCTCCCTAGTGACTTTATGTGTTTTTATAAAGTAACTTTATAAAGTGATTTTATAAAGTTGGGTCTTTTAATTTTTAAATGTAAAAATGACTTTATGATGTTATGGGTCACTTTAGTGACTTAAGTGACCTCACCGGATGATTAAGTTGTGACTGCTGATCTTAAGAGAAAGTGAAGAGTCACTCAAGGGAGATCAAGGGTTAGAAGGGTTACATTTAGAAATTGCTTAAAGGAAACTCATGAGGGAGAGAGAGGGCACACATATTGAGGAGAGATTGGAGGAAATGCAAAGGGTCACATTGTCCAAGAGAGAAATTTCTTGCTTGGAGGGAAAGAGTCACAGCAGAGGGAATTGACATGCATCCCTAAGTGAGGCATATGCACACATTCCAAGGTAGAATACTTAATTTATTGATGTCCGTACTGCAGCTACAGGAGGAGGCCATACGAAAATGATTGATGTCCGTACAGCAAGAGGAAAGGCACAAAAATAGAGGGTTGTCTTTTAATAGTTGGTTGGCTTTATTTTCTAGGCGATTTTGCTGAGTGAAACCTGTTTTGCAAGGTACATTACAATGCTGAAATTTTCTGGCACGATTTCCAAGATGTTTTGGTTCTATTGTTCATTGTACAGGGCCGTATAGGCCATACAACCAAGGAACATTTCCCAAGACTGAATTCTGGATGAGTTTTCTGGAAGAGTATCTTGTTGGAAAGTGAGATAAGTACTGTGTTTAAATTTTGTTGTAAAGGCTGCTGTAAACTATGATATTTTCCCTAGAGTTGAATAAGAAATTTTATCCTTAAGCTGTCATTTTTCTTGTGTATTCTTCAAGGGGCATTGACCAAAATTTATTGTTCCAAATATTTTATTTTTTCTACTGTTATGAGTTATTTCCACTGCTGATTTAGTTTCAGATCTATATCATCTAATGTTTCTACTCAATAAGTACATTTCTGTATTGGGTTTTAATACTTTACTGTTGAAACTGAATAGGAGGTTGAAATTTGAGTTTGATATAGTGAGTTTCTGAGCTATATTTTCAACAATATATGGCATTGGTTTGGTCCCTCATTCCCCACCATCACCAGAATTTCCCTTCCCCAAACCATTGCCATATTTTTTTGGGTTAAAGTTTCATTACTTTATTATTTTTTTACTTTTAAGATTTTTAATTTGTTTTTTTTTTTTGAAATGTTTGTACTATGTTGGTTTTTACTTGGTTTTGGAAATACGTTTTCTTCTTGTCTAATATACATTGAGGTTTGGGTTGGAAATCTCCTTCTGGTTTTATCTGAATCAGAGTCCAATCAATATTATGATTAGATTAATGAACATATTTCTTAAGCAAGGACACATGGAATACATTGTGTTCTTTAATAATAGGAGGCAAGGAAAGCATGTATGCCATTGGTCCCACTCTCTTTGGGAATTTGAATGGTCGACAATAGCGGGGTGCTAACTTAGCACAACTTCCCATCCTTAAGAAACTCCTCTTGGGCTTAACCCTGATGTAGACATGATCTCAGAATTTGAACTCTTTATGAGTTCAATTTCTATTAGCATAGGTCTTTTGCCTATCCTATGTATTTTTTAAGTTCTGCTTAATTTTGGCCACTCTTACTCCATCTCTTTTAACATGTCTATCCCAAGGGTAATCCAATCCATTCGATTATACCAATTGATTGAAATATTACACTTTCTACCATATAAATCCTCAAAGGGGCTCATTTTCAATGACTCATGGTAGCTATTATTATAAGCGAACTCCACCAGGGGTAGATAATATTTCCATTTCTTGGGATGGTGCATAACATACATAATTAACACGTCTTCCAACAATGTTCAATCTCTCTATTTTTCCATTTGCATGAGGGTGATAGGTAGTTTTGAAGGCCAATTGTGTCCCAAAACTTGCGAACAAACCTTTCAAAAAGTTTGAGGTAAATTTAACATCTCTATTTGATATGATCCTCTTAGGCTTGCAATGCAATATGAAAATCTCTTTCATAAAAACATTTGCAATGCCAATTTCTTTGCAGGTGGATTTCATCGGAGTGAAATGTGTTTCCTTGCTCAACTATCCACCACTACCATAATTGCATCATGTTGTTTGGACACCCTTGGAAATATGGTGTCGAAGTCCATAGATATGACTTCCCACTTCCATTCTGGAATCTATATTGGCTGCAGTAAACCTGCTGGGTGCCTATGTTCAACCTTGGCTTTTGAAACTCTAAACATTTGGAAATATATTATGCAATATCCTTCTTCATCCTTGGCCAGTAATAATATTTCTTTACCACTGTTATCATTTTATGAAAACTTGAGTGATCTACAAAAGGCCTCTTATGGAACTCATTCATTATGAGCTTCCTTAATTTGACTGAGTTGGGTATGTACGACCCATTTTTGTACATCAAAAAACCATCTTTAGTGAGCTGATATCCTTCACATTTCAACCCTCTTTGATCTTGCTCTAAATGTTCCTTCATTAGCTTGAAATGTTCATCGTTTGGCAGGACAAGTCTAATCATGTGCTTTAGATCAGATTCACATACACTAGCTATTGCTAAGTGCATTGTTTGCATGCTTTGGTTAAGTGAATCCACCATGCGATTTT
>ML830155.1:71941-87409 GCA_009831015.1 Picea engelmannii | reverse complement strand
TGTTTAATTATTATCCATCTTTTGAAATCATCCTCGAGGCATCTGATCAAGAAAAACTTGGATCTGGGCAAAAATACAACCTCTCTGCCTTGTCTGTACCTTTTGGTGGCTAATGAACAATGAAAAATATGCCTAAGCCACCGAAACCTAAGATTAAAAATAGTTCACAAAATTTGTAAAAATGCACTACCTCTGTGCTTTAAGAACTTCTGCTCCTCTAGAGTATTTGTAGTCTGAGCAAGGTTCTCTGCAGCCGCTGCTAGGTTCTCCAGGCCTGATTGAACTATAGGATTTGGCTTTTTAAGCATGATTTTAATCTTTGAACACCTAGCAACCTTATATGCCTTTTGGTTTTCTTGAATTAGTTTTTTGTTTTTCATCTCCAACTTGACATACATCTTAGCAAGTATATGAAAATAATCATACAATTCAACATTTCTTTCTACTAGATTTGTATTCCTTCTCTTGATTTCTCTTTCTAGAACTTCAAACTCATATAATTGCCTGAGAATTTGATTTATCTTTTGTGATGAAGACTTCTTTGGTTTGCTGGTTGATGCTTCAACAACTTGCTTATCTTGATCTCCCTTAGGTACTTGTGAAAGCAAGGCTTCATGCTCTATCACTGGCTCTCATGTTGGAACCGATTCTAGAAGACCTTGCTCTTCCACAACTTCCTCATACTTCGTTTCAACAGGATGTTCTTCATCCTCAGAGTCTGTGTAGGGTAGATTTAGGATGTTTTTATTTCTTGGAGGATATTGTGCTTTCCCTGTATCATGACTAAAATCCAATTTTTTCTTAGCTTTCCCAGGCTTAGAAGATGGAGAGGGCTGATCAACTGCAACTGGAGAGATGGCTCTCCTCTTCCTCTTTTCACTTATAGGAGTAGAAGACTTCTTTGAAGAACTCTTCTCCTTATCTCCTAGCTGAAGGTCTGTCTCAAATTCATTCCAAAAGAGGAAATGATCCCATTTCCTGTTCCTTCTCTTCAACAACTCAAAAACCATGAGTGTGATTAGGCCATGATGGAAAAGCCTGCCCTTAACTTTACTTGGTTTTTCTTGAACTTGGTATGCCATTTTCTTCAAGCTCCTGTAGAGGTAATAAGGCAAGTTCAAAGGAGTCCTACTAGTGAAGTGGTTCATCAATTTGAAATGATAGATCATTACCCTGCAGTATCTAACATCACAGGTTATATAAACAAGGATGGATTTTAACAAGTTATGCCATTTATCCTCAAGAAGACATGGGAATGTCTTTTTTCCAAATTAAACTTTTTTGCTCTAGTTTGAGATAGGACCTAAACTCCACATCCCTGGTGACTGTAGTCTTAAACCAACTCTCTCTAGTTCTGGGCAGTTTCTTCACCTCTTCTATGAGATCTTCATCTACTATGAATTCTTCCTGGCCAATGACATATTTTCTCCCATCGAAAGTCAGAGAAAAATCCTCTGCTACCTGATGGTGAGATCTCTGCAACTTTTCACAAAACCTGTAACACCCCATGCCTTTGAATAACTGACATTCTTCTGGATGCAACTCTAGGTAGCATATGTCATTTATCTCTTTACTGAGAGCAACTGCTCCTCTCCTCATTTGGTAAATTGCTCCTGTACACCTGCAAATGAAAACTTGGGCTTGGGGAAGACCACACAACGCAGATGGGGAAGGTTATGACTCAACTATGATAGCGGCCAAATATGAGGAACGTTTACAAGCTGGCCCTGACTTTGAGGGATTTGAAATAAAATGAGGATTTGAAATGGTAATGATTAGAAGATCAACCTCGAAGGGTAGAAAGGTACAAATAACCATGTGATTTTGATGGCACTGAATTTGGAATAATTTAATTAATCGCGCAGATCTCAAATCCTAGATTTTAGTACATGTGTAAGGTAGAGAGGGTTTAGGGTTAAGTAAATCACATAAATATTGATAATGAAACTAAAACACCTCTTATCGAGTAATCATTGACCACTTCCTATCTTTCCGACGGCTAATGAGTAATCATAATTCTTCAAACTTGACATTTAATGCATGATGAAGAGACGTGGTAGCCTTTTTCAAGCTCCTCCACTTTCGGTGGCTAGAGTGGCCCCAAATTTCATGTTTTAGCTTCCAAAAGCTAAGGCTTCCGGTGGCCAATGAACGTTTGAATAGTTCGCCTAAGCCACCAAAACCCGAGATTTGACTTTTTTGAAATGAAAATGAAACCAAATATTTTCCAAACTTTATTACACGCATAAAGCACTAAAAAATGAGCCTTAAAAAAGTTTAGAAATGTATTTTTTGAATGACATCCTATCACCTAAAATAAAACGACTTGATTAATTGATTTGAGGAGATAACAAGTCCTTATCATCTCTTTGTAGAGTAGGCCACCAAAGGCCAACTCGAAGAACCTTCTGCGCAGTGGCTTTCCCTGCGTAGTGTCCTCCTGCAATGCCTTCATGAGCTTCGAAGAGGATTAATGGTCTTTATGCCTCCATAACACATCTTTTGAGTATCTCATCAGGTCCCATCTTGTATAGCTGTCCCTCTATAAGAGAAACATCTGCAGAGTGCACTACTAGCTATTTCTTCTGGGTGATTGTATATTCACTCAGTGCCATTCCTTTCGAGAGGAACTGGACTATCTCCAAGAAGTAGTCATCAATATTTCTAATGGCTAGCAGTTGTGCATCCGGTAGTGTGTCCTCCAAACTAGTTGTCTCTTCTCCATGTTCCAACCTCGACAAGTGGTCAGGACCTTTGTTCATTCTTCCTGGCTTAACTACGATCTCAAAATCATATTCCTGAAATAGGAGAAGCCATTTGCATATTCGTCCCCCAAACACTGGCTTGTTGACTAAGTATTTCAGCCCAGAGTGATCAGTAAACATTATAAAGTGTCCTCCTAACAAGTAGTGGCGGAACTTCTGTAGTGCATACACCATGGCTAACCCTTCTCTTTCAGTGGTGGTGTAGTTGATCTCAACTGTTGATAGCTTCCTACTAGAAAAGGCTAACGGGTGGTCGATGTCTCCTGTTCCTGGTTGTGCTAACACAAATCTTAATGCAATAGAAGATGCATCGACATGCACATGAAACTCTTTACTCCAATATGGGAAAACCAGAATAGGCGCAGTAACCATTTTATGTTTCTGTGTGTCGAAGCTCCGTTGGCATTTTTCTGTCCGGTGGAATTGACAGTCTTTCTTCAAAAGATTCTCCATGGGTGCTGTAATCTGGGCATTGAATTTAATGAACTTCTTGTTATATATTATGTGTCCCAGTGCAATGTGAAATTGTTTGACTGAAGTAGGAGGGGGTAGATCAACTATGATGGAAATTTTAGATGCATCTACCAACAATCCCTACTTGCATACAATATGACCTAACAACACTCCAAATGGTGAAAATAAAATTCAGTTCTTCAGGTTTAAGGAAATCTGACACTGCCCGCACTTTTCCAACATTAGCCTTAAACATTCAATATGATTTTTCAATAAACTTAAAACAGTCCAATCATCAAAGTATGCTTCTAGAAACTTATGTAGGAACTCCTTGAATGCTTCGACTACCACCTTGGAAAATATGTCTGGGGAATTCTTCAATCCAAACGACATTACTGTATATTGGTAGGATCCCCATTTTGTGGAAAAGGTAGTCTTATGGCGATCTTCCTTGGCAATCCAGATCTGATGGTATCCTGAAAATCCATCTGTAAAAGAATATACATCCGGACCTCCTACATTATATAACAGTTCTTCGATGAATGGCGTAGGGAAGGGGTCATGAAAACATGCATCATTCATCTTCCTGAGGTCTACGCAGATCCTGATCTCTCGTGTCTTCTTGTCTTGTACAACCATAGGGCTAATCCATTCTAATTCTTCGATAGCTTCTATAATCCCTGCTTCCAGCATTTTGTCGAGCTCAATCTTCACTTTCTATTTATGTTTGAGGTTCAATATGTAGGGTCTCTGCTTGACTGTTCTTGCATTTGGTTTCAAATGGATCCTCATTTCTCCCATAGGCCCTTTAATTTCCTTCATATCAGTGAACTTGGTCGGAAATAAGTCTTGATATTCATGTAGTAACTCGGTGATCTTGTCAATAGTGGGAGAATCCCAATAATCTCCAACATTTGCAAGCTTCGATGTTTGCTCTTTTCCAATATTGACTTTTTTGATCTTGATCGACTGTCGAATAAATGGTAGATCAACTCCTGGTCCTTCCAAATATCTTTGGCCTTCTGTTTCTGCAATGTTCACCTTCCTAGGATCATCGTCTTCATCAACATTGATGTTGTAACAAACTTGCAGTTTCAGGAGAGGTGCAGTCCATTCATCCTCTTCTTGCTCCAAAGGGAGGCTAGGTGCCTTCTCACATAATTTTTGTCTTACAATCTGTAATGCTTGATATACAATAGGATATTGGCTTTCGAATAAAAAGGTGGTGAAAAAGTTATGATTTATACCTGCCCAATCTGCAGTGATGAGGCACAACTCTACTTGAAGGTACCATTTGATAGGGATAGTGTTCAATGTGTTTATGAATTTGTGCACCCACTGTTCTTGAGGAATATTTCTCCAAGATTCCTCGCAACTTTGCACATGGTCCTTCATGTAGCTTCGACCTGTGTACCATATTTCACATCCTTCTACTTGTGTTGAGAACCACACGGTCATGAGGGTACGACATTGTACCCATTCTGTAATGTGGTTTTTATACGTCCCCCACCATCTTGATGGTGTGGATTTCAAGGCCTCATCCATTGCCAACAACCATTGTTGTGTTGGTACACTTTCTTCAAAGTCTGATAAAAAGGTTTCTAAAGGATTTAGACCATCAAATGTGGGTAAGTTACTTACTGTTGTGCCGATCCAACATACTTCTATGGTTAATCTAGCACACTTCCTTGTAGATACTTCGTACATTTTTTTTTTCTAGTTCTCCATTGATTCTTCTGAGTCTGATGAACATGTGTTGTCACTTCTCTAGCTCAAATTTCCATCCGCCGTAGGATTAATGCAATCCTGTTGTTTGGCTGTTAATTTGTATATGTTTTCCAATTCGTATGCACAGTCTTCTTCTCTGATGGGCTCAGTGTATCACAGACCTTCATCAGGATCTAATGGTGCAATGAACCTAAGGCCATCTCCTTCAAACATCATTCGCATTTTCTTTAAATCAACTACAGTGGAATTATTGAAGGCCCAATCAATTCCTAACAATGCAGGGTAAGGACAACTATCATCAACTATCTCAATTACCTCAAAGTATGCAAATGTCCTTACTCCGTCGATGTCCACATGGACATTTTCCAATATTCCAAAGGGGATTACTAACTGTTGATTAGCCATCCTAATCCTGATAAGGGAATAGATGATTTCCCATCAGTGCCCAGGTTTTCTTTGTCATGACATTGAACTCCGACCCTAAGTCGAGGACCACATAGTCGATATCATATTCTCCAATCTGATCATTCAGGTGTAGTTCCTTATTTTTCCTTCTCTTCTTGGATAGTATATGTACTACTTTATTCAGTAAAGGATATACCCTTCCTATCTCATACTGTTTGACCAAATTTTGCAGTTCTTGTATATATTTCTCATCTTTAATCAACTCTATAAATGTATGCAAGAATCTGACAATTTTACTTGCCTCTTTTCCATCTCCGGGTGAAGCAGACTGATCAAATTATAGAGGCATTCCACATTCTCTTACTTATATTCGTGTCTTTGATGAAGAACCTTGGTCTCCCCTGAATTCTCTTCTTGTCTCTTTGAACATTTGTTTTTATTTCTTTGCATCAAAATTTTGTGTCTTCTCTGCAGCTTTCCTGATTCCTGATTCTTCTGTAGTCTTTCCTTGGGTCATTCTGTCTTCTCCTATAACAACGCCTCCTTGGGTGATAACAACTAATCTAGGGTCTTCTCTACGAGGTTATGTTTTGATCAGTTGTATCTACGGGTTCTGATGAGGTCCCCGTTTCTCTTGAAGTTTAGCCAACAATGCTGGACATTCCTCGATGACATGATCAAAAGAGTTGCAATAACTGCAAGTGGTACATGGGTTATGATAGTCCCTTGCCAAGTGTTTAGGCTGTGTGCAGTTATAATATATTATCTATCCTCAACCTCAAACCATACATCCTCCTCTTCCTCTTCCTCAGAATCCACCTCAAGGGTTGAAGTTTCCTCTCCCAGGGGAGTTATACTGCGTAGTGTTTCCTTCTTGCTGTACTTCACCTTGAATGTTAGGGTCGTAACCCGCACATAGGTAGAAAAATATATTCAGATTTAGTAAAGGTCAATATTAATAATGCCTTGCAATAAAATAGAATAAGTTGAATGTAAGAAGACCTAATAGAAGCTTCCGCTTCTAGAAGGATCTTCCTCTAGATGCTTCTTTTGATAGACATACTTAGTATAAATACGAGTCGAGGGTATGAGAACCCTATCTTGGATATTATTGTAATAGAGCTCTGCTCAACTAGAGGTTTCCCCCTCGAAGAGGCTCGTGAACATTTCTTTCATAATCAAAGTGCTATTTCTGTTGTTATTCTTATATCATTTAAATGCTATTGTGGTGATTGTTCTGGTTATATTGCTGTTATTCTGCCATTTCTAGCATTTTATTTCTGTTCTGCATACTTTTTATATATGGTATATTACATTGAATCTTCTATATATCCCTTGATATTTCATGCATGAGATCGTAAGCCCTACAATCCCTATCATCATGTCTCACAGACTTATAGAACGTGAAATACAGATTTTTGGGTGTTTGAACATATTTTTGCATTTAGTATCACTCACCAGGGCGATGTCTGTTTCTTCATACCTCGCACCAGGGTAGGGTAACTTGTTTCAAGGGGCTTGGAGTGCCAGAGGCCAAGTATTCTTGGAATAGGGGACCATGTTACTTGTCATGGCCTTCTGATCTGCACCTGACACACTAAATGTCTTCTCTTTTATCTTTTCCCTTGTCTTTCTTCATATCTTCGACCTACAGAGACAAATTAGTTAGCTGACTCAAGATTTGACTCATACTTGATATGGATTCTCCCATAGGGGATGATTCTAGCTTCATGCTGATCTCTAGTACCTCAGAATGCGAAGCAATATTCTGTTGCATCAGAGGAAATTTGATGTGTGGTAAGAGGGCAACAATGAACCATTCCTTGTTCTACTCATCTAGGATTTGGAAACTCAGATGGCCTGTCAAGGTCTTGAATCTCTGATCAAACTCCCATACCAGTTTATCTATTCTCTGCTTGATTTCTTTCAATTCTGTAATGCACTGCGATTCCGACTTAGGTTTCTTGAATTCAGAAATTAGCAAAGTCTTAATGGAATTTAGCGGTTTAGGTGTAGCTCCTTGGAAAAATTTCATGTACCAGCTCAGTGCGTGATCTCTTAGGGTAGTACTGAAATGAGCTCGTTTGACAGCTTCGTTGGTGATATTCTTAATACTCCACATATCTTCGCAGAGAAACCAGTGTTGTTCAAGGTCTTCAGATCCATCTCCTCTAAAGTTGGGTAACCTCATCTCGTCTGCCATAGATATTCCTAGGTTTCTGGAATAAGTATGTGGTGGACTACTAGTGACAGTGCTCTGAGCGCTCTGGTGACTCTGATTACTCTGATTGCTTAATGTTGCTGAAACAACAATAGGATTAATATTACTTACTTCGATAGTCAACGCAGTTCCTGAAGCTTATGGTTCTTCTTGGCGATGTTCTTCAACTTTCCCTTCCTCTGAATGCTCCTTGTCTGTTGGATATGCCTCTTCTCCACTGTAGAAACCCTCACCCATGTAGTTATGCTTAAACAGGTTCACGAGAGGAACTTCTTTGAACACTCTCCCACTGCGCGTATGTCTAGCCTCTGTGTCTCTATCACTGTCCGAATTCTTGAACATTAGTCTTTTCAGATCCGTCTAGCTACTGTATTTTCAATATGTTCTTCTCATGCAATAACATCTTGATCCTCAACTTTAAAAAATGTAAAAATTTTCCTCTGGGTCCCTTAAAGAAATATCTCTCGGATTGGATATATGACTCTACTCAGTCAACAATAAACTTGGTGATATACCCTCCAATGGTACTATCAAACCAGTGATCTAATTCTCTTGACACGATGTTATCAACTCTCTTGACCTTCTTGATCAACACCGACGTCCAAACCACAGGTGGCCTAGATCTGATCTCAAATTGGGTATCTGCTAACCTAGATAGCCACTCATATAGCTCCTGATGGATTCATCCAAAGAAAATTTCGTGTATATAAGTAAATATATATCTCTCCAACCAATCCTCTGTACTAAGATTAGGGTTCTTGTTCTGGGCTTCAGCGAAGTCCTTTTCTTGGTCTTCTATCCACTTTTGAATCTATGTCTTCGATGGAAACCACCTTGACATTCCCTCAAGAAGATTCCTGTCCCGACAACAGAACCATTTGTTGGCATAGGGGCAGACCCAGGGTTCAACTCCAAGAGCACACCAACAAGCCCTAACTACTGTCCCTTTCATAAACACCTGTGAAGAAGATGCAGTCTCACCCGAAGTAGCTATGGGGGGGTTGTAGGACAAATATGTCTACAACCAAGGGGATATCAAGTGGATCCAATACAAAATCAATACAACATTCATATATCAATTACACGTTCATATCTACTCCATAGAACTATCTATAAGATCTAACACAATAATGCAATAATGGTATACCAAATGACAAAGAACAGACCATCAATCACACACAACACAAAATATACGTGGTTCACCCTCTCTCTAGGGCTATGTCCACAAAACTGTGATTTATAATATATTAAGATGAAGCATACAGTTCTCATCTACGCTCTTAGCTAGTAGATCTTCTTTATTCTTCTCTCTATCTCCCCCCTTCCTGCACACCCAGCTACAGGACTTGATCTCCACACCCAGATGAAGATCTTACAATACCAAAAGGCTCTTACACTTAGCACTTCTCTCTCTCACACAATAATTTCTCATGCCAATAACAAAACTAGAACAAACCCTCTTCCCTCATCTAGGTTATTATTTATACATTACAATCACTCACTGACAACCTTAGGATGAAACCTAGGTGTAAAAACCCTAGATACCAAAACCCTAGGTGTCCAAAACCCTAGGTCAACTTGTCCCACGTTTTCAGGGCTTCACCAGCCTATCTTTCCTTTCTTTTTGCGCGGTGCTCCAAAGAATCCAATAGAGGTTTTTTCGCTTGCTGAGTTGTTCATGATCCATCTTCCTTGCTGATATGTCATCCTCGATCTCTTTGTCCAATGTCTTTCTTTCTCTTACTTCGCTCCATATTTTCTGCTCTTTTGCTCACTTTGACCCAGTAAAAGTCATTGTGTCTTCCGCGTAGTTCACATTTTGCCTTTTCTTCCTTGATATTCACTTACTTCCATAACCAAGGGCTAACATGACCTCTATGTGTCCATTGCAAAATATTTTTGAATATTTTCAGTCTCTACATGTTTGAGATAGACTTCTCTGGTTGGAAGGGTCAGAATCCAACCTAAGGTTGGTTTGTAGGTTACCTCTGCAGTTTTTTTAATCAGCCGAACAAATTTACAGAGTGTTAACATTTTGGCGCCGTTGCTGGAGCAAAGGTGAAATATCCCTGGGATAAATTAACAAGTTCAGATTTGAGTACCGATGGTGAAAATTAGTCAGACACAAAAAGGATGTACATCACTCACCTGACGACTCGATTTTCAAGAATATAGAATTCAAAATTTTCATAGCGACTTCACTGTCCAAAGACTTAGTAGCCTAAATATTTTATTGATAAATCCACTGCTTCAAAATGGATCACATATCTGCAAGGTATGCTCCAATGAATCACTCTCATATTCTTGGCTTTCCAAATCATATTCCTCACATAGATTGGCAAAAATATTTTCCTAAATTCAAAGATTGGAAAGGAAATGATGCTGCCTTTCACTTGATTAGATTTCACATGCACATATGTAAGCCGAGGGTTGAATTTCATGAGGATTGTTTGATTAAAATGTTTATGGATACTCTAGAGGGGAAAGAAAGATTATGGTATGAAGGTTTAGAAATAGGTAGCTTATACTCTCTTAAGGATTTCCACATAACATTATTTAAGCATTATGGAGAATCTAATCCTTCATTCTTGGTGTTTGAAGATTGTTGTGAATTTTGTGAACATTTCAATAAGTACCTTGAAAATGGTTTTGGTAATAAAGAGTTTATGAATGATGAAATCATAGAAGCCCTTTATGAATATTCATCCCAACAAAAAATAGTATCCCCTCCTTTGGCTGAAGATGAGGCTGATCAAGAAATTGTTGCTAAAAGTCATTCTCCTTGTCCCGAACTTGATGAAGATATTCAACAAGATTTCCAACAAGACA
The DNA here is from genome assembly GCA_009831015.1 of Picea engelmannii. Lineage (NCBI taxonomy): Eukaryota > Viridiplantae > Streptophyta > Pinopsida > Pinales > Pinaceae > Picea > Picea engelmannii. The sequence continues at coordinate 77,008 of ML830155.1, read as the reverse complement.
ATGTGTTTCAAAGTTGTCTTTCTTCCCTTGTAAATGATTTGGTTGTTCAAATTCTAAGTGGCCTAGACATGGATGAGGGTTCTAAAACTACATCTATGGAGAATTCAAGCAATGAACCAACAAATCACATAGAGTTTCAGGAAAGAAACAAAACAATGTATGCCACTTTAAATCAGAAATACAAAAATATAATGAAGAGGTAGTTGTTTTATTTGATTCCTTTGAAAATCATAGTTTTGAAAATGCATCCATGGGAACTCTAGATTGTGTAGATTCAGATTGTAGTGGTGTATTTAGCATTTAGTTTTCAGTTAAGAGCAGTGTACAGACTTGGGTTTTCAATGGATACTAGTGACAGGTTAGAGCAGGGTACACACATGTTTTGGGAGAATCACAATGGATCAGGCACCAGGTATATGATTTCTTTTCTACCTCATTGGGAGGATAACATTCCCATTGGAGCCAATGTTATCCCATGCTAATTTGTATTAATTTTTCCAAAGAATATTGTCCTTGTGCTATCTTTCCACTCAAGTTTTAAAACTTTTTACACCAGCTATGTCAATCTCCCATTACTTAAATCCTTCACTTGACTAATCATCCGAAATAGTCATGTCCTCCATGAGTCAAAATTGACAAATATCCCAAACCTATATCTAGCCTTAATTCTTATCTAAATTCCTCGGTCCCATCACTTCATTCATTTTTACCCTTATTATCATATTCCAGTTGAAAATTAAAAATATTCCTTTTATTAAGCTTAAGCTCCCTTATCCTATCCACAAATTCATGTGATGAGCCTCATATGCCCAAAGTCCTTAGAAAAATGGAAAAAGGTTTATAATTATTAATATAAATATTTTATATTAATATTTAATCCAATATATAATTCAGGTCAAATCATGGGCACAAATCTCAAACTAAGTGGAAACGTCAAAGGGTGGATGGAGGGTGCATGTCCATTTCGGGGGTTGAAAGTAAACGAGGGTTAATTTTTTGAAGTGGTCCTGAAATCCAAACCATTGTTTTGGTGTTGGATCACGTGTTCTTACGTGATGCATTTCGGGGGTAAGAGTGGTGTGGATTAAAACCACTCTTCCCAAGTCCCGCAATACTATTGCAACCATTTACTACATGGTTTGGTTTCACAAATGTGCAACATATGAGGATAGATTTTCTAGGAGTGCGTTTCAACACAAATCATGGAATTTCCAATAAATAAAATTGTTCTCATGATGGAAAATTTTCACAGAGGTAAAAAATAAATTTTACAGAGTAGAGAAATTAATGTTTATTGCTATGGAAAATAATTAAATGGGAAAATGCACGTGAACGAAATATTTGGACAATTGTTTATCCAAAGTTTTTACAGAAGTAAAAGAACATGATTAAAAATATTTTACCAAACATGGTTTTCAAAACCACGAGAAACAAACAATAAATGGTTTTTCAAAACCACAGGCATAAATTAAAATATGGAAATTTAATTTTACAGGATAAAAAATATTTGAGAATTATTTTTATTCAAATGTATTATTCCCAAATATTTAAGGAGAATATGGATAAATAAATTAGATTTGAAAAAAAAACAAGTGGCATTTCAAAGAGAATGTGGCAGTCAGTTTCTCCAGCAGTTAAGGATCAAAGTAGATTTACTGGACGATTTTCGAGTGAACCATAATGAATTTTTAAAATTCAAAGGAGGTTATTGTCAAGCACAGACCCAAGAATATTAAATTTGTTCATTTTTTACACATGTGTCACAGATTGGGAGATTCGAAGGAATCTTGGAGCCCTATTTTTCAATTTCATGATTTCCTGTTCGAGACATGTTTTTATGCCACGTATTTCGGCCAGATGGAGATGAATTTCAAGAAACTGAGAGAGATTTTTCTTCAGAACGAGCTTATCTACAAAAACCGCTCTCAGATTTTACACAACTTTTACGGTTTGAGAATTACATGTGGGGTTTTGAAACCTATTTTTTCTCCTAAAAAGTAGGAGATGAGTTAAAACATGTCATGTTCTATTTGTAACTGTTTCTATTTTTGGAAATGGGTTGGAGTTCAAAATTGTGAGCTGGAAAGGACCTTTAGTGTTATATATTTCATTGTAAAAGAGTAGAGAAAAGGGGGGGACTTCTAGCCAGGAAGGCGAAGGGACTATGTGTAAATTTCTCACAATGTCCTTATGAATTAATACAGTAGTAAAATGGTCTCTGATAGACGATATTATTCACGGTATATTCTTTAGTGTGTTTTCCTCTAGTTTACATTCATTTCACATCTGTTATTTATTCTAAGCATAGCTAAGAGTACATGATTGGAATTCATCCTTGATAGATGCTCCTTTCATATGGTTAATGCGGTTGTCATGTTTAATTATTACAGGTCCATAATTCACTCTCTGTTAAGTGATTTGTTCAGTGTAGTCAACCTTATGTTATTTCTTCTAAAGCTACAATTGAGAATTCATATTTGTTTGATGCTCTGATTTGTAATGGAATTTTCTCTTTTTTGTCTTGCCATCATCTGAATACTATTTATTGTTGAAGGATATGCTTACTTTTCCTCCTTTCCCCTAGGAGTACATTAGCTGTATTAATATTCATAGTATATCTCAGGATTTGACCCCATTTCCCAATGTTTTCTTCTTCTTGTTTATCCTACCAACCCTTTTAAAAAACCTAAACAAACTTGTCCTATTGCAGAATCTGACCTATGTGTGTCCATTGCCAAATATTTTTGAGTATTTTTAGTCTCTACATGTTTGAGAGAGACCTCTCTGGTTGGAAGGGTCAGAATCAAACCTAAAGTTGGTTTGTAGGTTACCTATGTCATTTTTTTTATCAGTAGAACAAATTTACAGAGTGATAACACTTGGCTTGACAACAAAGGATCTGGAAACAATTTTATTATCGACTACTCCAACTCTGAAATAGAGGCTAGATTCAAACTCCTCGTGAAATTATGAGACTTTTGAGTATAAACTCAATAGGGTTATGAACAGGTTCTTAGGACTCCCCCTCTGGCACAGACTCTAATGTTGCATTGGTTAGATCCACATTGTATCGATTTGCATGGAAAATAGGCTCCAGAACACCTTTCTGATGAGCTTCTCCAACTATGAAACATATGTCATATTTAAATTCCTCTTGAAATTATGAGAATTTTGAGTATAAACTCAATAGGGTACTGAACAGGCTCTTGAGACTCACCCTTTGGCACAAAGTCCAATACTGTACTTTGTTAGTCCATACCACCTCGATATGTGTGTTAAAATCAATCCTCAACATCAATTTCCATTCTTGGTTAAATAAGGCAACTTCTGCCAAACTTAGAGGGATTTCGCTAGATTTGGTGGAATCCGCTAGATTTGTTGGAATCCGCCAGGCCACCTTAGCCTTCTAGAAGGTGCCACGTGGTGCCTCTTGATTGGGCCATGTGGCGACCCCTCATTGGCTGTCGCTGCTTACGTCACCTGCTGACTAGGTTGTTGACGTCATTTGATGATGTAATATGTATGGATGATGATGTCATCCTGCCACGTTACTATACAGATGATGACATCATCTTATATGATGATGATGATGATGATGTCATTCTTCCACATCACTGTACAAATGTACGAATGATGACATCATCGACTATACAAATGACACATGGCATCTTGTTGTGTTACCAGATCAACATGTTGACATCACTCTATCAATTGTACAACCTGTATGGATAGACCACGTGGCATCATGTGGTCCTGCCATGTGGCACCGATGCTTTGACTTTTCCCTATATCGATGAAACTTCAAAGTGTGATAACTTCCTCATACGACGTCCGTTTGAGGCGAAAGTCACGTCGTTGGAAATCTCTTGCCGCGCTCTATGAAATGGTACTATTTGATCTATCATTCTAGACAATTTACTTTTTAGCGATCCAGATCCTCCTAGATCACACCTCCCCACTAGGGAGCTTTTGGACCTCCAAAAGTATTTATACATCAATCAAATGAGGGCGTGTTGACAAATGTAAGTGACACACTGTCAACTAGAAGGTCAAATCCAGACCAGGGTTGTCTAAATAACCCAAGCCGTTTGGAATGAAGTGACCTGAAGGGTTTAATGGCTCCGTTGGCCAACTAAAGTCCTAAAAACAGTAAAATAAATAAACTAATCTAAAGCTACGATTCTAACAAATGATATATTACTTACTAATGTTTATTAAAAAGAAACGTGAATATACAAATGATTATAAACAAACTATATACAATTTACAAGGTTTACTTGAAATCTTGCGAAAATGAATGTTCCTAATAATGTTTCAAAATAAGATAAAGTAAGAACATAAATATTTTTATTTTTTTAATGTTTAAATATTTTAAACTAATAAATACTAAGAAAATACAATTGAAACAATGACACATAAACAATCAAAGATAATTAATGCAATCATCGTCTCATTCATATATAAACAAATATGAATAAAATAAAGCAATGCACCTACTAACCTCTCACTGATCAACAATACTAAGCTAAATTAATCTCTTTGTATTGTATGAGCTCCTCTTAACCCATATCAAGTGTAAACCTATGAAAAAACAAACATAATACTTCCTGAAGAAATTCAAGGAAGTGTTTCATATTCTGGAGCGAGTTTATAATGACAGAAAGACAAATTATTATATATCTTGTGACCTTGAAATGTCCAATAAATGAAAATTAAAGAAATTCCAATTCTCAGGAATGGTGTTACCAACTATCTAGCATCAGATGCAAACTCAAAATATTTGAATAGATGATCAGTCACAGATATAAACTAAACCAAAAGATAATGAACAACATAAAGAAAAACATGACATAAAATATTATGTGTAGAACTAACTAAAGCTAATTCGACACAGATAACATTTCACATCAAGAAATTACATGAGAAGACAATGAAAAAACACTACAAAGTCTACATAGGATGAAAGCCAAAGAGTAAACTGCTTCCTCATATAGTTTCAACAAAATATGTTCATCATATGGTCCAGGAAGAACTTTTGGGATAACAGACTCTTAAAGATTGAAAAAA
>ML830155.1:35953-71841 GCA_009831015.1 Picea engelmannii | reverse complement strand
AAAACTTCAAAATTTGCAAAAATGATTACCTTGATGCTTTGCTGAGTGTTCAAGGTCTTTTGGACGATGCAACTCCTCTTCGTGCAGATCTTTGAACTTCAACTTGTTGTGTGGAAGACTGTGGTATATCTACCATGGTTGTAGCCAAGTTGGCTAGATTTTCCAAACCTGTTTGCTCCTGTGTTGGTGATTGAGAATCTTTTAATTTCAGCCTCAGAATTCTAAGCTTCCTGTATAGCTTCATGTTCTCCCTTATCACCACCCTGTTCCTGTCTTTGATCTTATCATGTTTTTATTTGAGGCTTTGGTTCATGTTGAAAAGTTCTGCATTTCTTTCAGTCAAGTCTGTATTTTCCTTTTTAATAACCCTTTCTAAGACTTCCATTTCATAGACTTGTTGCAGGAGTTTATTGATTTTCCATACCTTAGATGCTTTAGGATTGCTTGAAGAATCTTTTTCCAATGGTGTACTGTGTGCCTCTGGGGGAGTTGGTGAGGGAAAGTTGGAAAAATCTTCTACAACTTGTCCATCCTGTTCATCACCTTGTGTCTCTGCTAACTCCTGTTCTGGCTCCGAGTCACTATATGGTAAGTTTAAAGGGTTACTTCCTTCAGCAAGGTCCTTGGTCTGTTCACCCTCAAATTGTAACTTTATTTTGGTTCTTTTTCTTTTAACAGAGGATGATTGTATAGGATCTCTTGGTGGTGAAATACCCTTCTGTTTTCTATGACTACTTTTAGGAGTAATGGTCTTCTTTGTGGCATCTTTTTTACCCTTCTCCTCTTGTTGCCAATCAGTCTGGAATTCATTCCAGAAGAGGAATTAGTTCCAATCTACCCGCCTTTTCTTCAATGACTCTTTGACAATGAGAGTAATGAGTCCTTGATGAGACAATCTACTTGCCACCTTAGTGGGCTTGGCCTTGACCTGCCTAGCCATTTTTGTGAGAGATTTGTGCAAGTAAAATGGTAAATTGATGGGAGATCTCCCTGTGAAGTGATTTAAAAGTTTGAAGTGGTAGAAATTGACTCTGTTGTATCTACCTTCACAGGTGATATAGACAAATATTTCCTTGAGGAGATATTTCCACTTAGGTTCCAGATAAGACATTGGTATGTATTTTTTCCATGTAAGATCTTTGTGCAGAGGCTGTAGGTAGGATCTAAATTCAATGTTTGAAGGTACAATTTATTTGAACCAACAATCGCTTGTTCTAGGGAGACCAGTGAACTCAGTTATGGCTACCTCATCAACCACAAACTGTTCCTTTCCCACTGTTGCTGTTCTTCCATCATATGGGATAGCAAAGGTTTCGGACACCTGTCGGTGAAAATCTGCCAATTTTTCACAATACGTATAGACTCCAGTTTGCTTGAAGAACTAGAACACCTCAGGGTGCACCTCAAGGTACCAAACTCCATCCAATTCAGCCCTTAGAACTGGCCCTACTTTCGGCATTTAGTAAATGTTGATTGTACCTGCGATTTAGGAAAAACTTCGTGCCAGGGAGATAAAGAATCTATGATTTAGGGTGACAGAGAGTATGACTCAGAGAAAAATAAACGAGACAAGGTGACTCAGAGTTCTGATCACAAAGCTCAATCACTAACTTAATTTAGGCAACAGACTGATTGAATACAAGCCAAAAATTTCGAGTTTCGGTGAGATGTACAATTAAATTGAAATAGTATGGGATTTGAACTACCTGATAGCTCGACTTGGCTTGATTGGTATGACAATTGGCTTGATAATGATCTGTTGGACTCAAAATGCACTCGACAATCACCACAAAAAATGGGATTATGGTCTCTAGATATGCGTTTGCTTGATGAAATCACTGGTTCAAGACTGTCACAATGACTCCCAGATTCAAATTGATAATAAATGGAGATCAAATCAAAGATTAATCGAGGTCATAATGGATTTGTGTCCTCGTGACTGGAGATAGTGAGGGGCTACATGACTAATCATTTCTATTAGTCGGGAAACACACATGAATTTCTGTGTCTTTGCCGAGCCTTAATTTTGAAATGACAAATGCAGTTAAACGGACAAGAGGGTATCAATCTTCAGATAGATACAACAAGAACATGCATACCTTACCACCTCCATGGACTTTCGGTGGTTATATCTTCATGATTGTGCCAATTGACAACTGGCTCGTGCGAAAGCATAGGCTTTTCATTTTTCCCGTTGAAGTCTTTTCGGTAGTTAACTGAGCTTTTGATTTTCCTTCTTAACTACCAAGAATGAAGGCTTTCAGTGGTTAATGAGCGCGTTTCAGGCTCGCCTAAACCACCAAAACCTGAGATTCTATCTTTTTCTTGACCAAACCAAATCAAAAGTTTTTTCTGAGTTTATTAATAGAAAATAGACTCTCTAACCTACCTACAAAAATTTAGAAATAAATTTTGGACCACAATCTATCACCTAAAAAGCAAAATATCCACCAATTTATTTGAGGAGATAACACTGGCTCCTATTGGGGATGAACGCCTCCCTGTGAGGCTTCAAGAACCATAGAACCAATGCCTTTCCTTAAAAAGAAAACTAAAAACTATCTACTAGTGTTTCCATTGGGTATGGAGTTATTCTGTAAAAATAAAGACTAAAACTAAAATTACAATGTCCAGGCTTCATAGCCTTAGACAAAATAGAGTTTCAGGAATCGCTCGTTGACTGGGCCACCGAACATTTCTTCACCTCCCAGATTCTATAGAATTAATGTGTTGTTGTGCTGTACTTGAGTTATCATGAAAGGGCCGGTCCACAAAGAATCGAACTTATGTTTTCCTTTATCCTGTCTGAGAACGTCCCATTTTAGAACCCAATCACCAACCTGAAAATTATCCACCTTTGCCTTTCTGTCAAAAGTATCTTTGATATTCTTTTGATGAGCCTCTAATCTTTCCACTAACTATTCGTGGGCCTGCTTCAACTCCACCAAATCAAGCATTCTTCTTACCATATCATTTGACTCAGTTTTCTCTTCCTGAAAGAATCTAGCCACTGGTAAAATTAACTGAACAGGAAAAATGGCACCAGTCCCATAGACCAATTTGAATGGAGAAGTTCCTATGGACTTTTTGATAGTTACTCTGTCTGCCCATAGAGCAAATTTTAATTTAGAATCCCAATTCTTTTTGTTCTCCTCTAACAGTTTTCTGATGATTTTGATTAAGCTCTTATTGGATGATTCGACCAGGCCATTACCTTGAGGGTAGTAGGGGGTCGAATGTACCAATTGGATGCCCATTGATTCACACATGTCGACCAATTCCTCTGCTTTGAAAGCTGTTGCATTATCTGTTACCAACCTTTTGGGATAGCCGAATCTTCTCAAGATATTTTCATAAAGAAACTTCATGACAACCTGGTGAGTGGCATTCCTGGTGGGAATTGCCTCTATCCATTTTGTAAAATAATCTGTGGCTACTAAGATCCACTTATGTTGAACACTAGACAAATGATTTATTTCACCTATAAAATCTAAACCCCACTACTGAAAAGGGCCATTCACTACTATAGGTCTCATGGGAAAGGATTTTAGCTGCTGCTTTCCTGTGAATCTTTGACATTTATCACAAGTTTTGACGAAGGCACACACATATGAGAAAAGAAAAGGCCAATAGTATCCATCCCTTAGAATTTTATGAACTGTGGTATTCCAGTAATGATGACCTCCACAAACACTTGAATGGAACTGATGTATAACTTCCACTGACTCTTCTTTGTCTAAACATCTGAGTAGTAAACCAACAGGGTCTTTCCAATATAACAGATTATTGTAAATGCAAAATTTGATGGCTCTGAGCTTAAGGGCTCGGGCTTGAGTCATGCTGAGTTCAGGAGGAACCTCTAGATTTTATAAAAAATGTATAATACCTGAGTACCATTCACAAGAAGACAAATTATTTGCCACCTATTGATTGTTATGTTGTCCTTTTGCTGCCAGCTCCATCTGCAAATTCGCTTAATTTTCCCCTATGAAATTTATGTCCAACAACTCATGGTTTTCCTTCGTTAAAAGCTTAGCAAGGCCTTGGCCTTTTACCAATTTGGTGGGCTTCACTTCAATGTTGAACTCGATCAGATTTTCAATCCATTTAGCTCTCTTTCCATCAATATTAGGCTGAGTCAAAACATCTTTCACGGAGGGTGAAGGAACATATGCAATGAATTTTGAGTGGAGGATATAAATTATGAAAGATTTTAAAGATTTTATGAGAGCATAGGCTTGTTTTTCAATAGGATCATACCTTAGTTCAACATCTCTGAGTTTTTTGCTGAAGAAAGCAATTGGGTGATCCATATTGTCATCATCTTTCTGTAGCAGGTCTGCTACCACTATGTCATAAGAAGCAAAGGAGTAAATGTAGAAAATCTTGCTGTAATTCGGACTGATCAGAGTCAAGGATTCCATGATAGCCTGTTTGATATCCTGAAATGAATTCCTTGCATTGTTTGTCCATTTTATCTCAGACCCCTTTTTCAACATACATGTTATGTGTTTTACTAGCTCAGCAAAATTTGGAACAAATCTTCTAACAAAATTAATCTTACCGAGCAGCGATTGGATATCCTTTTTCGACCTTGGAAAGGACAACCTCTGAATTGATTCCACCTGAGCTGGATCAATTTTCATGCCTTCTGCTGAGACAATGTGGCCTAAGAGTTTGCCTTTCCTGAGAGCAAAATGGGACTTTTTGGGATTCAATGAAATTCCGAACTGCCTGCACTTTAGAAAAACTCTTTTTAAATGCTTTAGATGCTCCTCATGACTATTGGAATAAACTATAATGTCATCAAGATAGATGAGGAAAAACTTGTCCTTCTCACCCACGAAAGCTATGTCCATGGCCCTTTGAAACATGGCCCCGACATTCATTAATCCGAATGGCATTTTGGCGTACATAAAGTTACCCCAAGGAGTAGTAAAAGAAGTCTTCTCTTGGTCATCAGGATGGACATAAATCTGGTTATAGCCAGAAAAACCATCTAGAAAATACATAACAGTAGCCCCTGAAATTCTTTGCAGCAAATGTTCCATTTTAGGTAGGGAATAATTGTCTTTCTTAGAGCATCTGTTTAGGTTTCTAAAGTCCACACATAACCTGACCTCACCATTTTTCTTTCTCACTATTACTAGATTTGCAATCCATTTAGAGTATCTCAAAGGGATTATGATCTTAGCATCAAGAAGATTTTCGATTTCTCTTTCAATCACAGGCAAAAGAAGAGGAATGATAGGTATGAGATTTTGTTTGAAAGGGATGGTGTCCTTTTCAAGAGGGATCTTATGTTGAATGATATCAGGGTCATAAGTCTCCAGATCACTATATTTCCAAGCAAAAACATCAGAAAATTCTTTCAAAATGCTGCAATATTCAGACTTTTGATCAACAGTCAATTCAGAGGATAGATTTATGAATTTAGGCTGTCTTTCGCTCCCTATGTTGTGCTGATGAACAATAGGCTCTTTCTCCTTTTTATCTGGCTTGTAGGGGACATCGTTGTGATCAAATAGCTTTTCAAGAGGTACCAAACCCCAAGGTATATAATTTTTAGGTAGTTGAACAATATCATGCTAACCCAATTTTTGTTTTAGCTTAGGCTTATGAGATTCCTCTATATTTAGATTCTGCTGGTCGACATGCATGTCATAAAATTCATCTACCACCTGAAGAAATCTATTAAGTTCATCATCATCTTCAAAAACTTTCCAGTATTTAATATTTTCAAGCAAAGATGGCCTATATTTGACTTGGATTTCATAATTGAGCCTAGGGAACATGGGAGGAATAAACATGATGGTTGAAACAACAAGGGAATCGACAAGATGATTCATATCTCTGGGTATATAAGAAATGTCAAAAATGGAAAAAAGAATCTCTAATTTTCCATACCTCATCCCTGTAGGCTTTCAATCTAATATGCTTTGCTTGGAAAGTACTGTTTACTTGTTGTATGATGAGATCCACATCTCCAAACACCTTTAATCATTTTATTCCGATCTCCTTAGATGAATTTAATCCCAACAACAAGGCCTCATACTCTGCTATGTTGTTAGTAGTTTTGAAATTGAGCTTAAAAGACAAATGTATAGTCTCCTTCGAAGGAGAAATCAAAACTACCCCTGCACCTGCTGAATCTTTGGTACTGACCCCATCAAAATACATAGTCCAAACTGGAACACCCTTATCATCAGTTTGCTGTTCAGTGGGCTTCACAAGATACAAAGGATTTGATTGAGAATCATCTATTTGAAGAATGCACGAGCCAAAATCATTGTCTACAACATAAATTGGATGCTTTACAGAATTTTTTGCATCGCTGATGATGTAGGAAAGTTGATTCTCTATGAAAAGTCTTTTTAGCTCTCCTCCAAACACCAGGATCGTAACATATGAAAGATCCATCTGCAAAGTACCTCCTAACCTTTTTCTCCATGGACGTGACAAGAGGAGTCCGAATTTGGGTGGGATATCAGCAACCACGACATCCATTACCATGCTTCTCATTGGCAATTGGGCAAGGTTTATAACAAGGTCTTTTATGAGGCCAAGGCATCTAACTTTCCTAGAGTCAAAAGAGAAGAGATCATGATATGGTTTGGTGACCTCAACCCCAAGCTCATCCATCACTGCTTTGGGCATAAGATTATGTGATGCTCCTGAGTCAAGCAAGCAATTATGGAGGATCTTATCATGAACATTTAGGGATATATAGAATGGTGGACAAGAATCATCTCCGTCTTCTATCATAGGCCCTATAGTTACTATTGGCTTTTCATCTTGTAGGTTTACAAAATCAGCATATGAAGAGGTCTTTGGTTCAAGGGACTTCAGGATGGCAGACTTGAAAATATCATTCTTCATGAGTTCGGTCAATGGCATAGGTATTTTTACTTTCTGAATTTCTGATTCGAAATTAAATGAATATGCTGACTTGTCAGAAGTTTTTACCTCGTTGGAAGGAGATTTGAGAATGACTTTCTCCTTGGCTAGGGGTTGTGATTGCTTCTACTACTGTTTTGCAGGAGTGAAGGTCTATTTTACAGGAGCAACACACTGCTTGGCAACAACTTCTTTCTTCTTCATAGGAGCAACGAGCAATGGTTTAGGGGCAGCATTTTTGGATCTCAAATTATAACCTTGCTGATCATCCATCTGATAGACAGATTATTCAATACTTGCCTCATGAATTTCCTGATCCATCAGGGCTTCTTCATAATCTACTTGTGTAAAAAAGGAGGAATCATTTTCGTCACCAAAACAATTTATGTCATCTGCTTCTTCAACTTCATCATGAGATATCTGTTGTTCTTCTTCTAACATTTCATTTTGGAAAGGGGGTCTAATTCTCTGATCATCAGTTGCATTCTTGTCTCTCTAAAGGATCTGGACTTGTTGATTGTTCCTTCTATAATGGAAAGCATTCAGATTTCTAGGGACAAAATCATTTGGCTCTTTTGTACTTGTTGGTTGCTGATTCTGGATCTTCAATTTTGACATTTCAGATGTCAAGTTGTCCAACATCTTGGTCATCTTTTCCATTTTTCTATTAGAAGAAGAAGGGGGCTCAAAAGAAGACTTCTTTCTCTCAACCTTTCCTTTGAGCTTATGAGATGCCATAATATTTGATTCGACTTTGAGGGTAGCATATTGCATTAAAGTAAGTGTGGCTGATCTTGTTTCTTTGAGGATTAGACAAAAATATGGATCAAAAGAAGCAGAGAATGTGATCTTTGCCGATGCATCATTTGGTTTCATCTCTGCAAGGATGTTGCCAAACATTCTATTAAATCTTTTGATGAAGTCTGAGACTGACTACCCATCTTCTCTTCTTAAGTTTATGAATTCATAAATGTAATATAGTAGATCTCTTCTTTCTCCCCAGTGTTTTAAGAACACCTCATCTAGTTGCTCAATACCCGTGACTGAATTTTCCGGTAGTTCTTTGAACCACTTCCGGGCTTGGCCATCCAAAATCTGCACAAAAACTCTGGTCCACACATCTTCTTCTAAAATGTTAATATTCTCAGCATAAGCATAAAAAGCTTCTATATGTTCTTCAGCAGTATAATCCCCATCTCTGGTAAACTTTGGCATATATTTCTGATAATCTCCGGTTGGCATGGCAGATTAGGGATTGGGAAAGACAAGTGGAGCATACCTATTTGCTAAAATCCGTTCCATCTTGGTTAAAGGGACAACCATGACAATCTTGGGGGTTGATATAGAAGAAGAATTTTCAGGAGATGAAGGTTGAGATGGGATGGCTGAGTTTAAATAAAATGGTTGTCTCACTTCACTTGGAGAAAAATTTTCAGAGATGGGTGAAAAACAGGAGGCCTTGTAAAACTGTCCGAGCAACAAGGCTAATCTTTCTTCTCCCTTAGAGGACAGATCATGTAAAATATCTTCAAGAACAGACAGATTAGTATGAGTGTAGAAAACACCCTCTATAGGCTTGGTGGGTGAGGAATTCAAAGAAGAAGAAGAAGAGGTTTGTTTTTGCTGAGGGGATCCTATAATTACCTCTTTAAGGTTGGATGAAATATCATGCTAAAAAACAGAGTCTATAACATTTGAGGAAAGTGAAGGTTCCTCTACCTTCAATATTTCAGATAAAATTTCAATTTCCTGAGAACTATGAGTTTCAACAGTAGGGGATTCAACTAGAGGCATTTTAGATATGAAAGAAGAAGTGTCAGTTTGAATACCTAGATTTGATGTCTTTGCAGATCCGGAAGCCCGTCTTTGTAAAGATTTTCCCTTACTGATGATCTTCTCAGGGTCAGGAATTGGTGCTTCCAGTGGGCCTTCTTGGTTTGCCCTGGTGTGAGCTCTTTTCGAAGCCACTTCGTTTCAATGGAGTCGCCAGATAGATGGTTACAACCCAAATGATGTCCAGTCTTTGTCTATCATCAAAGATGGATCTATTTCGTCTCCCAAGGAAGCTGAGCTTCGATCTCCTCTACCCAACAACGACGCCAATTTGTTATCGCTCCAGGAAACTCTCTTAGGCTGTAAGTCAGAGATGCCTGGTAACTTAATATTTTTGGAAACTATTTTCTCAATAATAGGTGTGGGTTTGGATCAAGATGAATATCTTAACCTCTGGATTGTATTCTCAAGATAGTCTTAGCTATATTCATGCAACACAAGGCCTTCAATATCTATTGTCAGATAGGTTTGTATAACAAATGGATGAGAAAACTAATCAGTTAACCAGAACACACATAAAACCATATATATGATGGGTCAACAAACTAGCCAAAGATGCTTGTGATTCTTGCTTAACAATCAAAAGTAAGATGACAATTACCATAGAATCATTAAACAGAGACAAAAGAACTAATTCCACTCATAAGCATAGACAAAGATGAAAGAAGGTATGAAAATAACAAATGAAAGAAGCTTGTAGGCTGATATATTAAAGAAAGTGTCTTTCATACAAAACAATAGCATATAGAACTCAAAATCGAACCCTTAGTTCGTCTTCTATCATTAGCTTTATAGATTTACAATGCAGTTTTGAGATCCTAAAAGCATGGATCAGATATGGTAAAGATAGAAAGTCAAAATTCAGTTTGCAAAAGATAGGGAATGATCCCCAAAATGAGGTCAATCCCACATTTCATGGTCTTCATATCTTGTAGAGTCATTGTGTGGTGCAGAATAGCCTTCCAAGGCTGAGTGACGACTCTTCCAAGAGATACAATTCGAATTTGTTGAGATGTGCAAAAAATCCAATCTGTTTCCACCAAAATAGGTGCCAAAACCAACTTGCCTACCCTTTCTAATCCTTATGCACCAAAAATGGATCTTGAAACTGAATATATAATTTATCATCCATCCATCATGAGTGTTTTCAAATGATTTGGATCAGAAAATCCTCGATCTGTGCAAAATTTAGCTTCCTCTGTCCAGTTATAGGTTTTAGTGGTTAACATAGAAGACTTCTGGGTGATTTAACTACCGAAAGCTCTGCTTTCGGTGGTTAATGAACAATCGTCTTGTTCGCCTAAACCACAGAAAACTTGGCTTTGTCAAAACTTCAAAATTTGCAAAAATGATTACCTTGATGCTTTGCTGAGTGTTCAAGGTCTTTTGGATGATGCAGCTCCTCTTCGTGCATATCTTCGAACTTCAACTTGCCGTGTGGAAGACTGTGGTATATCTACCATGGTTGTAGCTAAGTTGGCTAGAGTTTCCAAACCTGTTTTCTCCTGTGTTGGCGATTGAGAATATTTTAATTTCAGCCTCAGAATTCTAAGCTGCCTGTACAACTTCATGTTCTCCCTTATCAACACCCTGTTCCTGTCTTTGATCTTATCATGCTTTTCTTTGAGGCTTTGGTTCATGTTGAAAATTTTTGCATTTCTTTCAGTCAAGTCTGCATTTGCCTTTTTAATAACTCTTTCTAATACTTCCATTTCATAGACTTGTTGCAGGAGTTTATTGATTTTCCATGCTTTAGATGCTTTAGGGTTGCTTGAAGAATATTTTTCCAATGGTGGACTGTGTGCCTCTGGGGGAGTTGGTGAGGTAAAGTTGGAACAATCTTCTGTAACTTGTCTAGCCTGTTCATCACCTTGTGTCTCTGCTAACTCCTGTTCTGGCTCTGAGTCACTATATGGTAAGTTTAAAGGGTTACTTCCTTCAACAAGGTCCTTGGTCTGTTCACCCTCAAGCTGTAACTTTCTTTTGGTTCTTTTTATTTTAACATAGGATGATTCTATAGGATCTCTTGGTGGTGAAATACCCTTCCGTTTTCTATGACTTCTTTTAGGAGTAATGGTCTTCTTAGTGGCAAATTTTTTACCCTTCTCCTCCTGTTGCCAATCAGTCTGGAATTCATTCCAGAAGAGGAAGTAGTTCCAATCTACCTGCCTTTTCTTCAATGACTCTTTGACAATGAGAGTAATGAGTCCTTGATGAGACAATCTACTTGCCACCTTAGTAGGCTTGGCCTTGACCCGCCTAGCCATTTTCATGAGGGATTTGTGCAAGTAAAACGGTAAATTGATGGGAGATATCCCTGTGAAGTGATTTAAAAGTTTGAAGTGGTAGAACATGACTCTGTTGTATCTACCTTCACAGGTGATATAGACAAAGATTGTCTTGAGGAGAGATTTCCATTTAGGTTCCAGATAAGACATTGGTATGTCTTTTTTCCATGTAAGATATTTGTGCAGAGGCTATAGGTAGGATCTAAATTCAATGTTTGAAGGTACAGTTGATTTGAACCAACAATCGCCTGTTCCAGGGAGATCAGTGAAGGCTTTTGGTGGTTAATGAGCGCGTTTCAGGCTCGCCTAAACCACCGAAGCCCGAGATTCTGTCTTTTGCTTGACCAAACCAAATCAAAAGTTCTTTATGAGTTTATTGACAGAAAATAGACTCTCTAACCTACCTACAAAAATTTAGAAATAAATTTTGGACCACAATCTATCACCTAAAAAGCAAAATCTCCACCAATTTATTTGAGGAGATAACATGTTAGTTAGGTGTATTTTCTTACTTGTCTATTTTCTTTAATAGGTTAGATAGGTGCTTTTTCTCACTTGCTTATTTATTTTCTTTCATAGGGTAGTTGCTCATTGAATGTAGGTTGGCAAGTTAAATAAGTTTGTTTTTGTCATTTTCTTATTATGCTTGGTAGTTTGTTTTTTCTTATTGTTTGCTTTACTTAGAGTTTTCATTTTCTTTCTTAAGAACTATCCATCAACCCTTGGCCCAAAAGTACTTAGGTTACCTAGTTTCATTGTGCTTAGTAGGGTTTGCTCATTAGATAGCTTTGCTTGAGTAGATTAGCCTTAGATAGTTGCCTTCCTTAGTTATACTATTCTCCTACCATCCTTCTACCTTTGGCATATATTTTCCTACAAATCTAAGTTTACTTACCTCAGGTTGGCAATTTAATTGATGGTTTTTACTATGTTTTTAGTGCATATAAATCACCTAAAAATGTCATCAAGATTAAATTTATAGAGAACATGATGAATTTTTGTTGAAAAGCCTTATGGAGATGAATTTTCATTGATTAGTAAAGTCTGAAATTCTTCACATAATTGATTGTAATTGTAGTTTTCAAAAGCATCTAAAAATTCATCTACAAATTGAAACCAATCAATAATGTGATATGCTGGAAAAGACTCAAACCAATGTTTAATCTGACCCTTGAACGTAAAAGCGAACAATCTTCATAAAACCTTTAAATCAAAAATATCATGCTTGATGCATTTACACCAAAACTTGTTAAGATGGTCTTTTGCAGACACATTCCCCCCACCATCAAAGGTGAGTTTGGACAAGCGAGAGACTCTCTCATTGGGAATATCGGGTAATGAGAAGTGGAAATCATGTTCCAACACAGTGATTTGGGGAGCCATGGGGAATTAAAAATATTCGAAATAAAGACTCCTGCAAGGCCATCTTGTGAGTCTGGCCTGCTTCTAGTGCATTTCAAGATTACACAAAATAAGAATTTATAAATATAGAATTATGACAGGCTGAGGGGTAAAACATTTAATCATTAAATTACCTCGACCCTCCTTCTAGCGCCATTTGTTGACGAGCATAAGTGACACACCATCATCTGGAAGGTCAAATACGGACCGGGGTTGTCTAAATAACCCAAGCCGTTTGGAATGAAGTGACCTGATGGGTTTAATGGCTCCGTTGGCCAACTAAAGTTCTAAAAATAGTAAAAGAAATAAACTAATCTAAATCTACGATTCTAAAAAATGATATATTACTTACTAATGTTTATTAAAAAGAAACGTGAATATACAAATGATTATAAATAATCTATATACAATTTACAAGGTTTACTTGAAATCTTACGAAAATGAATGTTCATAATAATGTTTCAAAATAAGATAAAGTAAGACCATCCATATATATATATATATTTAATGTTTAAATATTTTACACTAATAAATACTAAGCAAATACAATTGAAACAATGACATAGAAACAATCAAAGCTAATTAATGCAATCATCGTCTCATTCATATATAAACAAATATGAATAAAAAAAAACAATGCACCTACTAGCCTCTCACTGATTAGCAGTACTAAGTTAAATTCATCTCTCTGTATTGTATGAGCTCCTCTTAACCTGTGTCAAGTGTAAACCTATGAAAAAACAAGCATAATACTTCCTGAAGAAATTCAAGGAAGTGTTTCATATTATGGAGCGAGTTTATAATGACAGAAAGACAAATAATTATATATCTTGTGACCTTGAAATGTCCAATAACTGAAAATGAAAGAAATTCCAATTCTCAGGAATGGTGTTACTAGCTATCTAGCATTAGATGTAAACTCAAAATATTTGAATAGATGATCAGTCACAGATATAAACTAAACCAAAAGATAATGAACAACATAAAGAAAAACATGATATAAAATATTATGTGTAGAAATAACTAAAGCTAATTCGACACAGATAACATTTCACATGAAAAAATTACATGAGAAGACAATGAAAAAACACTGCAAAGTCTACACAGGATGAAAGCCAAAGAGTAAACTTCTTCCTCATATAGTTTCAACAAAATATGTTCATCATATGGTCCAGGAAGAACTTTTGGGATAATAGACTCTTAAAGATTGAAACAAATTAATATATAAATGATAACAATTAACCATGTATTGATAAAATAGACTAAAGCTAATTTCAATGAACGCATAATCAATTATTCAAAGAATATGAAGATATTATAATGAAAATAAAACCATTTTACTCACAGGACAAAAGCCATTAAGCAACCTGAAATTCCATATTCTTCTTTGAAAATACTTGTCCATTCTCCCAAAGATTCCAACCATCCATTACTCCATTTGAAAAGAAAAAAAGTTTACAAAAGAAATAATATACAAAAGAGAAAGGATAAAAATCCTCCCCTCAATTTCTTCCTCCCCTTGGCTCTGAACTTTCTCATATATTTATACCATGAATGAACAGTCTGGGCATCACTATTAATTTTCGCCACCTGAAATTTTCCTAGTAAAGAGACACCCATATCTCTCAAATCGTACAATTGTTTGGGAAAATTCTCCTATGTAAGCTAAATGGGTCGATTTTGGAAATGGGTTTTCAACCGTTTCTTCAGATTTCTCATGGTTTGGCTGCAATCAATCCCTCAAAATCGTCTGTCTGTTCTTGACGCATTTCCAAATTTTATCTGTTGTTGCTCATAAATTTATTTGCAGCAATCCAATATTATTTTTGGATCAATCATCTTGAACGCATTTAGATAATAAAATCAAGCCATGATCAAATCCGTACCAAATAACTGATAATAGAAACCTGTGAAACAAAAACAAACCTAAATTAATAACCTAAAAATTGTGAATAAAACAAAATCTAGAACAATAAAATAAAAAATGAATTTAAACTAACTATAAGTTCTAAACAAACATTGTATATATTTTCATTTCAAATATGATCTTAAAATTTTAGAAGCTTCAAGTTGATGGAGGAGAGAAAAATATTAATTTTGGGTTTTCACAAAATCAAACAAATGATAGATAATTCTTTTTTATTATTATTTTATTTTTATTTTGAAATGAGATGCAAACTAACAAAATAATTTAATTAATTAAACCTACCAAATGATTTTGTGAAAATGATTGTTAATGAGAAAAGGTGAAAACATAATCATAATTTAAACGAAATTAAAAGTTGATAAAAATTAAGGTTTTCGTTTAAATAAAGATTTCTATGTTCGTATCTCTCTCATTCAAATTTGATCAAATGTGAACAAATGTCATAGAAAAGATGTGTCGTAATAAAACTCCCAAATTATGAAGCTCGTCCATCAACATTAAAATTCTATAGAAAACAAAACAAAATGGCATTTAAATTTCATGAAATTCAAACCAAACAAAAGAAAAGAATATTAAATCAAACCAACCAAGATATTATTTGATGAAGTATTGAACCCATTATTCAAAAAAGTCAAACTTGCTAATGAGCAAAAGAATGAACACATAATCATAATTTAAACGAAAGTAAACAATTGATAAAAATTAACGTGTTTGTTTAAATTGAGATTTCTATGCTCGTTTCTAAATTTTGACATATACTCTTGTAATGAATGTCTCATACTATAGTGAATGTCTTAAGTTTGTCTCAAAACAAGACAAGGTATGAAACTATTTGAAAATGTTGATTCTGTAGCTCATTATAACTATCAAGATTCTAATGGGGGCCCTTTAAATTTTGTAAAAAATTAGGGGGGAGTTGTTGGGGCCCAACAAATGGTGAAATACTGGGTGAAGCAACTATCTCTGATCTGGTAAGATTTCATCTCAGGAAGAAAAGAATAAGACTTGAAAAATTATTTAATCTCCTTGAAATAATTTCACTCAGAGACCATATAGTATTAGGATAAGCTCAATGTTATAACCAGACAATAGAATTTTCTTTGCAGGGGATTATAACCTAAAATAATGTCTTAATCAAAGAGTCATGATGTTTATAAAAGAACTTCAATACTGTTGACAAAGCCACTGCTGCCAGCAGGCGTCCATAGCGTCGACAGGGATGTCATTTAACCCACTCAAATGTAAGTTTTAAACCTGTGAAGTAAAGAAATGCATATAGATTCTTAAGCAAAACATAATTTAATCAATGGCTCATACACATAGTACACATAGATTTTATACCAGAAACCCTCAACCGGGAAAACCTTTCTTATATTCATTATATTGAATTTCACCATTCACCATACAATATATATACAATGTTTTTAGGTATTCCGTATATACCAAACCCCTAATCCCTTAATCCGGGATTAATTTACAAAACCGCTAAAAATAGCAAAATCCACTAAAAATAGTAAAAACCGCCAAAAAACAAATTTTCTGGGCGCTGCCTCGAACCCCGTCGTCCCCAGGCTACCGCTCGTTGCCGAATGCTACGCATAACCAAGGGGGGCATACTTTCCCCCCTTGGGACCCCCCTAAGAAAGCGCCCGATGCACACGACACAAAGAACACTACTAGAGGGACCGTCAGATGCAATTGTCATATTTGATGTGCCCACACACACACATGCAAAGAATATAACACATACCCAACATCAAATGCTTTAATCCCATCCAATAGTTGTATCCACATGATGTATACTTCCATAAAAGTTAATTTAAAATCATATACCTGCTACCTCTCAGCCCGACATTACTTCGTTGCCAACATGCCTATTCAGTACCCTGTCAGAGTTGTCTTGGTATCATGTGTGCATTGACCCACAACCAACGAGCCTGTTCAATACCCCGACGGGTTTACACACACTTCCCACACTTAAGTGATTTCAACTCTCTTATGCTAGTTTTAAATAATAATACAATTATAGATTTATTGATGACAAAGAGAGCGGGGTGACACTGGAGGTTAATTGCAATACAGGTGAATAGTTTATTTATTTTCTTTCAAAACTGGAAGTTTTTTTTATCACGGTTTAGAGTTTTTAGATTTCATTTAAGAAATCATCTAGAGAATGGGGAAGAACTTAAACGTGATTCCTTAAGAATATGGACGACATAAATTTTTTAAAGATCATCATAATTCTCAAAGATTTAAACCACATCTCTGGTGTAATACTCTGACAAAGAAAATTTGAGGACAAAACGAAAGTGACAATTGACTTAAAAATCAATTGTCTGAGCTATATCTTAATATCATGACCTTTTTGATTTATTTCAAATTGCTTGAAAGACACAAGTCTTAAAATGAATGCTTCCTTCGACAATCGCTCTTTGATCAGAAATATATTGATTCAAAAGACAAACAAGAAGAAAACTCATTCAAAACAATCAAAGAAAACAAAAAACACACAACAAACCAAATCAAAATTTATTAATGGGATTCAAAATCAGAAGTACACAAAATCAAAACAGTAAAAGAAAACTTTTCAGGAAACGATTTTGGCCAAAGATAAACTTGAGATTTTGGATCCACTAGAATCTTACTGTAAAATAAAGGAAGAACTAAATCATATAAAATATCATGTGCGGGCAAGTTCTTTTCTTAATATAGTGATGCATGATAAACTCTGTTCTAAAATCTCTTTGTAATCTTTTTCTTTTGCATTAATAAACTGCTCCAAGTAGCCGCGTTGGATGGGGCTGTGGATGTTTCCCCGTAGGGTTTTTACCACATCAAAACATCGATGTGTTTATCTTTTATCTATTTGTGTGAGTGTTTACTGAAGGTGTTCGTCCTCTATTGGAATACCTGTGTTGTTGAACATGGTATCGGAGCCTGTTTGAAGACCCGATTTTATTGTAGATCGAGATCGTGAAGCCAATTTTACTCAGCTCTATTTTCTATCATTTTCGTACATTTCTGGGTTGAGAGGATTGTTCCGTTGCGTTCGAAGCGCTTGTTTCAATCAAGATATACACCATTTAATTTTTTTTTGCAGAGTATTCTTTCGATTTTATTTCGTTTTATATTGTTTGTTTCTGGGTTTCTACTCTTTTAGATCTGTGTATTCTCTTTGTCCCATGCCCTGTGCGATCTCGGAAAATCAGAAACATATAGGAAAAGGTGTATTTTCCGGGTAAGCTAACCAAGACCTAACCCTTGTTGTTATCGAGAAGAGAAATTTTTTTCTTGTGTGAAAACAGTTTTTTATGAGCACGCTCTCCAAGGCCATCTTCAACAATAACAACAACAACAATCCTCTTGATAAACAATACAATAAGTTTTTCTAGCCCATTTGGTTAAAAGTTTCCTTATTAAGTAAGAGATCTTGAGTTCAAGTCTTTTTTTTGTTACTTTTTTTGAAAAAGTTCATGCTCCATTGTAAAGTGTATTTCACTTCTAGTATAAAAGTGAATTACTATAAGTAGCTTTGATATTTTATTTTAGAGTTATTTATTTTGCAAGCAACTTTTCTTTTATAAAGTAACTTCATTGTAAAAGTGATCCCCACTTCTTTTTATAAAAGTGGGTCACTTCATAAATCAATTTACACCAGCACGTGGTCCTTTGGTTATCGTTTATGCTTTTTTTTTAAAGGGCATAACTTTCACATCCAAAGTCTGTTTTCAGTGCCGTTTTTTTAAACTACCTAATTTTTTGAGATATTTTCATCCAAATCATAAGTTTTAGTTTTTAAATCCATATTATTTACATATTTAATATGGCTTCTTCTAGTAATCTTTTGTTTACCAACACCAATTACTTCCAATGGAAATTCCATATGGAGAATTTATTAAGAAGTAAAGGCTTGTACCGAATTACCTTAGGAAAGGAAAAAGAATCCACTGATGCTGATATAAAATGGGCTAATAGGAGTGATGAAGCACGTGGACTAATCAAAATGTCCATTTCTCCTGATTTAAGGTTCCACCTTAAAGAAATCGATGACCCCGATGAAGCTTGGGAAAAGATTGAATATTTGTTTGGTAAACATAATATTATTCGATACAATAGTTAGACAATAAAGTATTGAATTTAAGTCCAAGTGATTTTTCTTGCATTGAATATTATCTATCTAATTTTAAAACACTTAGAATTTTATGTGAAGAATGTGAGATAAATATGGAGGAAGAGCGTTGCATCTATCTTATTATTTCTAAGCTATGTAGTCATATTATGTGTTTGTATCTACCTTTTATGCCATGACAGAGGCTCTAGGGTAATATTATCAAAAACCCACTCTTGAGTCCTTTTGTGATGCTTTGATTAGAGAACAAGATAAGCTTGTACAACTTGGAGTGATCATCACTGCAGGTACATCCGACAAATCCTTAGTCACTCAGCAGAAAGATAAGCCCAAGAATCCCAAGAAGAAACATCCTCATCACAACAACAAGAAACATAAGGGTCCCAAACCCACTCAGACAACTTCAGCTCCTAATGGTGAAAAATGAGCAAAATATAAAAATAAGAAGACTGACAGACATTGCAACTTTTGTGATAAATATGGTCAAGATTAGTCCAAATATTTTAAGAAGATGGTAGATTTAGAAGCAATGAGACTTGCACTTTCTGCTTCTGGTTTCTCCTTCAATACAACTTCTAGTTCTTCTTCTGATGAGTGGCTTATTGATTCTGGAGCATCTTATCATATGGCTAAGAATAATGACATATTTTTTGCTCTAAATGAATGTAACAACAAGAAAATATTTGTTGGTGATGATAGATCTCTTAGTGTTGTAGGATATGGAACAATTCAAGTAGATAATGGTCATTTCAATGATGTATTATGTGTTTCAATTCTTTCTTGTAACCTTCTACCAATATTTCAAATCACTCATTCTGGTGAAGGTAAAACCATAGAGTTTTCAGCTCACCAAGTTGTAATCAAGGATCTAAAAGATCGTAAGCATGTTCTTGCAACTGTAATGGTTGATGATATTACTAGGTTGTACAAGTTTGACAACTTTGGGTCATCATTTTTTTTTATCAGTTCTTGTTGCTCATAACGATGACTTGAACAAACTTTGGCATGAGCAGTTTGGTCATCTAAACTATCGCTCATTGCAACAACTATGTAATCAACATATGGTTATTGGTATTCCTCCTATTTCATGTAGATATGGTGTTTATGCTGGTTGTATTCTCGGTAAACATCATCGGGATCATTTTGACAAATGTGCCTCTTGGCACGCCTCGAGCCCTTTGCATCTTTTTCATAGTGATTTTTGTGGTTCACTTTCTTCTCCTTCTTTTTCTGGGTGCAAGTATTTCTTAGCTTTCATTGATGACTTTTCCATATGTACTTGGGTTTACTTCTTAAAACTTAAGAGAAAAGTTTTTGACAAGTTTTTGGCTTACAAGGCCCTTGTAGAAAAACAATCTGGACATCAAATTCAAAGTTTAAGAAAAAAAAATGGAGACGAATATGTGAACAATAATTTTACAAGTTATTGCACTACATAGGGAATCCAAATGCAACACACTGTTCCATATACACCTAATTCAATGACTGTGCCTTCTTTGTCCTGCGAGCCATATTCAACGTTTGAACTTGAACCAACGCCAACTCCATCACTTCCTAAATGGGTCCATTCAACACAAGAAGCAGCTGGTGATATTGTCGGTGATTGTTTAGATTAGCGTAAGACACGTTCACAGTTCCAATGAGCCTCTTCTCTTTTAGCTCAAGTTTCAGAGACACATGATCCAGAGACATTTGTAGAAGCTTCAGGTCATCCATATTGTTAGGGACCTAACCCCTCAAGTAGGTAGAACAATATATTCGTATGTAATAAAGGTCAATATTAATAAGGCCTTGCAATAAGGTAGAATAAGTCGAATGTAAGAAGACCTAATAGAAGCTTCCACTTCTAGAAGGATCTTCCTCTAGATGGTTCTTTTGATAGACATATTTAGTATAAATAGGAGTCTAGGGTATGAGAACCCTAGCTTGGATATTATTGTAATAGAGCTCTACTCGACTGGGGGTTTCCCCCTCGAAGAGGCAAGTGAACATTGCTCTTAGAATCCAAGTGCTCTTTCTGGTGTTATTCTGATATCATTTCAGTGTTATTGTGGTGTTGTTCTAGTTATATTGTTGTTTATCTGCTATTTCTAGCATTTTATTTCTTTTCTGCATACTTTTTATATCTGGAATATTACAAGTGGTATCAGAGCACTTTCCTCAACAAAAAATTGTGGGTTAATTTTTTCCAGAGTAGAGACGTATTCCAACGTCTTTAAGCTATAGAGATCTATCGTTGTGCGCATAAACCCATGGTTGAAGGATTCATACATGCAGGAAATACAAGTGGTTCTTAAGCGCACATTTGTTGGTCACCCTTGTAACCCCTCTTGGTACCCCTTTGAGTGGTAGCACATCATACAACACCTGTATACAGATCAAACTAGATTTCCTGAATCCCTCTTTAGATAAACCGATCGGACACTTGACTGCTATAGTGTCACCGAGAACAACACTTGAGAAGATACTCTCTAGTACCTTGGTAGTCGAGTAGTACAACTAGG
This sequence comes from Picea engelmannii, assembly GCA_009831015.1. Taxonomy (NCBI): domain Eukaryota; kingdom Viridiplantae; phylum Streptophyta; class Pinopsida; order Pinales; family Pinaceae; genus Picea; species Picea engelmannii. Next base: position 50,862 of record ML830155.1, on the reverse strand, counting down.
GGCACGGTCTAGCCTCCTTAGTTAGTTCCCTGAAATATTGGGTCGAGTACTACTATTGGACCCCACACGTATATCAGAGAACTATAACACTAGGAAAACCCTTGTATGTAGAACCCTTGAATACCTAACCCTTGGGGACAGAAACAAAACATAAAACAAACAAGATATATTTCCACACAACTGTGTTCGAGTTTCCAAATCACTACACATTTCTTTATGGTTAAGCATTTGGGCATTTCATCATTGCAGTATTCTTCAAGCTAGAGTATAACTCCATAGGTGTAAAAAAAATAAAAAAATGCACCATTATTTGAGATCTACTCCATTGGATCTATCTCTTCTCCCTTAACACATTCATACCTATCATTTTTCAGCAAAAATTTTGACCCCACCACCCCTTTTCGGTTCCCTCGTCATCATGGCCCATACCCATAGCCAAGTCTTGGAAGCTCGCTTCAATACCTTGCAATCTAATTTCACAGAGATCCAATAAGAAGTGAGACAACTCATTGCCAATATTGCCACCATTAATCAAAATATGCATTCCTCCATCGCTGCATCAATCACCGAACTCAAAGACCTTAAACAAGACATGACTACCCAGCTTGAATCTATCATTTCAATGATCTGCACCAAGCTGCATATCCCTGCAGATCCCCCTTTATCTAACCCACCTTTGCATACCGAAGCTGAAACTTCCTCTCATTCCCATAATTTTCAGCCCCATCACTTTCAGCGTGACCTACGCCTTTCATGGGTGGATGTGACCAAATTTTATGGCTCAGATCCCACTGGTTGGGTAACTCAAATGGAACATTATTTCTCTTTGTACGAGATTGCATATGATTTGTCCAAACTCCGGTATGGTGTTCTCCATCTAGATCAAGAACGTTGGAAATGGTGGCAATGGAGAAAAACTGCCCGTCAAGGGTATGTTGCTTGGACACACTTTGTGGCAGAGATTTATGAATGATTTGACACTGACACCAACCATTTAGGCCATTTGACAAAGTTGAAACAATCTGGAACAGTGGAAGACTTTATAGTTTCTTTTGAGCGACTGGATTTTCGTACATAGGGCATGTCTGATTTTCGTAAATGGTTCAATAACTTCTTAACGCATGCATTATTTTCCCTAGTACGAGCCCCTAATATTCTCTTGTGGTCATGGTCCTAAAGAAAGAAGGTTCTTGGCGCATGTGTCCTGACTTCTGCATCCTCAACAAACTCACCATTAAATATAAATTTCCCATTCCTGTCATTGATGACCTCTTGGATGAATTCAGTGGCACCCAATTCTTTACTAAACTTGATCTTCATTCTGGATACCACTAGATACATATGAAAGAGGGATAAATTCCTAAGACTTACTTTAGAACTCATGAGGGCCACTATGAGTTTTTGGTCATGACCTTTGGCTTGTGTAATTCCCCCCTCCACCTTCCAAAGCCTCATGAATCATGTTTTCCATCCTTTTCTCTGTCATTTTGTCTTAGTTTTCTTTGATGATATCCTCATCTATAGAAAAACCCGGAAAAACCATCTTGCTCATGTGGATCGAGTTTTCTATCTACTCTCTCAGCACCAACTTTTCCTGAAACAGTCTAAATGTGATTTTGGCGTCTCGGAAGTCAAGTACTTGGGTCCTCTTGTTGGAAATGATGACGTCAGGGTGAATCCTAAAAATATTGAAGCTATGCAAGACTGGCCTCACCCAAATACTGTCAAAAGATTGCGTAGATTTCTGGGCTTAAGAAGTTATTATCGCAAGTTTGTTAAGAATTATCGAAAGATTGCGACACTTCTCACTACACTCAAAAATAATTCTTTCACTTGGAGTCTAATAGTTGCTCAGGATTTTCAAACCTTGAATATGGCCATGCGCACCACTCCAGTCCTGGTCCTTTCTGATTTCACAAAGACCTTTGTCCTGGAATGTGATGCTTAAGGGAAAGGAATTGGTGCTATCCTTATGCAAGAAGGTCAACCTTTAGCCTTTACCAACAAACAAATGTCTGAACGAAATTTGGGAAAATCAATCTATGAAAAGGAAATGTTGGATATTTTGCACGTTGTTGATCTATGGCACCCTTATCTATTGGGGAAACGCTTCCAAATTAAGATAGATCATCAAAGCCTCAAGTAATTTTTGGAACAATGCATTTCCTCCCCAGAGCAAAAAAAATGGGTGACTAAGCTCTTTGGATATGATTATGAGATCATTTACAAGAAAGGCAAAGACAATGTGGTTGCAGATGCATTTTCCTGAAAATATGAAGATGAAGGATCCCTTTTTTCTCTCTCCTTCATTGTACTAGATTGGCTCCAAGCCGTTCGCCAGGAATGGCTACATGATCCCAAAAGTTTACATCTGATAAAACAATTGCAGTCCAATTCTCCAGTTTTCCCAGGGTACTCTTGGATCCACGATGAGATTCGATACAAAGGCCATTTGTATTTAAGTAAACAGTCAAAACTTAAATCCACTATACTTTCTGAGCTTCATGCTACACCCACAGCTGGGCACTCTGGGTTTACCAAAACCTATGACAGGGTCAAACATTCTTTTTTCTGGGATGGTATGAAACAAGACGTTCGTAATTTTGTAGCTGAATGTGATGTGTTTCAATGCAACAAGGGTGAAACAGTCAAATCTCCAGGCACACTACAGCCGCTTCCGATTCCACCTGATATTTGGAGGGATATCTCTGTGGATTTTATTACAAGATTACCTAAATCGGGAAATAAATCAGTCATCATGGTGGTAGTGGATCACCTTTCCAATTATGCTCATTTATGTTCTCTTCAACACTCATTTAAAACATCCACTGTGGCTCAACTTTTCATGGATCAGGTCTTCAAGATTCATGACATACCGCATTCTATTGTTTCCGATCGCGACACAACTTTCACTATCAATTTTTTGCAAGAACTGTTCAAGCTACAAGACACCCAATTTCATCTCAGCACAACTTATCATCCCCAGACTGATGGTCAAAATGAAGTTGTCAACAAGTGTTTGGAAACATATTTTAGGTGTTTTGCATCGAAAAATCAAAATCAGTTGGCTCAATGGTCACCCCTAGATGAATGCTAGTACACCACTTCATACCATACAACTACTCGCATGACTCATTTTGAAGCGGTATATGGAAAAAATCCACCTTCAATTTTTTCATATTTACTAGGTGTCTCGAAGGTCCAGGTGGTTGACCAAACACTTATAGTTTGAGAGGCTATTCTCCATACCCTCAAAGAGAATTTGGTCATGGACCAAAATTGCATGAAGCAACAAACATATCAAGGTCGCTGTTATCGGATAAATAGGTAGGTGGGGACACTAACAGATCTCCCTAGATCCACCTGGATCTAGAAAAAAACCAGACATGACACGACTCTTTCCCTAAGTTGCAATCATTGAATTTACTACTAAGAAGGAATGAATGAAATACCTTTATATCGCTTCCTTAGGTCTCTTTTGTTCCTGCTTCACTCCGATGCTCTTGTGAAATCAGGTCCAAGACAACACAAACCAACCAAAGTGAAGATGGAAAAGTATATTCAATGTCAACCTATGCATATGATCAAGGAGTTATGAAATAAAATAAGAGTGATTTTATGGGAAAGGGACATGCCGCTGTATTATATTAAATGAAAGTAAAAGATACAACCTAATCGCCTTGATGTCGCAAGATTCCCTTCAATGACCCTTGGTTCCAACACACACACTTGCTCTGCTCTTGCATGAAGAAGATCCAATACAACTTGATAGACCGAGTAGAGTCTTCAAGCTTCTGTCCAAATAGGATTCCTCACACAATTCTTTCACCAATTCTTCATTCAATCTTTCTTAACCTTTTCCATGAGAAACCTTTCAATATATAGGAGAAGGAGAGATGGTTAAATGGATGAGGATGATCCCACTAAATCTAAGAAGTCAGTAGGATGCCAACCATGCAAATGCCAACTCATTTTCTATAAGATTTCCTTCTAGAACCTTCGTGACCTCTTATCTTTTCCAAGCTTTGAAACATGTTTGCACCCTACCTATAGAGAAGACTGCAAACAGTTCACACCCTAAGTTTGGGTTGCCTGCGAGAATGAAGGATTTTCACACCCTATGATATAGGTAGCCTATGAACTCATCTTAAAAATGTGTTTGTTGGAAGAAGACAATAATCAATTTTCTCAGGCAAAAAGTCCTTGTGGAAGCTTGAATACATCACTTGTAGAGACATCACCAGAGTGACCAAAATCATGTGTAATAGAATTCCCCCCAAAGTATGAGGTCGAAACTTGTGACAGCTGAAATACTTTGTAAAATGCGTGTGTGTGCTAGAAACAAGGAGCGCACCTAATAAAAAACTTGTAAACAACCAAGAATTTGCAGAATATAATACCAGTTCTGAGGTAGGCATTCCCATGCTTAGATCACAAATGAATGGAATCATATATGTAGGTCATGGCCACCAATCATACACCGTGGATCCATGCCATCAAAATACTACATAGCCACCAGGAATACACTGTGGATCTATGTGATAAGACTTGAATTAAGACGACATAGCCACATGACATACAAAGTGGATCTATGTGCCGATAAAAATCATACATACTCCATCGCAGCCTGGATAAAAAATATGAGACCCAGGGTCTTCAATCCTATCACCTAAAAGTACGAATCTAACCATGTGATTACATGTTCCGAAGTTGAACATGGTAGAAACCACTTGATTACCGGTCATTGATGAAAACCGTTAACAAGTGCGAGGGAAATCACCATTAATGTCAATGAATCCCAAGGTACTAAAGTACAATCTGAATGAATGCGAATGCATGAGCTGAAGTCGAGCACTCGACGAAATCTCTCGATCAGGGATCAATGATGTGAAACCCTTGTTGAAAGCGAAGAGACCTGCCATTAAGGCATGTAGGTTCCAAGGTACTAATCGATTTCTAAGTCTCATTTTCGGATAATGAGTTGGAGTCGACGGAACAAGACTCGTCACAGGAGGTCCTTGATTTATCCACCATCAATGACATGAAATAAGTAACATATTTTGAGGATGAAATAAAGTATGAATACGGGTCGAAACAGACAGAGGGAAGGCCAACATAGTAAGAATGGGCAACTGCAGATGGCTGACTCAATAGAGGGATCGTGTGAATTTCTCTTGAACATATGAATGACATGACCAAGGACTTGGCAACACTAACTCGAAGATGACCCAAGATATGACCTTGTAGCAATTCAAACGAGAGACAAATGGATTTCCCATCCTGGATTCAAATGATGAATAGGGGGTGTCATGTTCAAGAGCGACGCTTACTGCCATTAATATGAATACGAAAACACATCCTTTTCCCAAAATTTCCCCCACCATTTCTGGCGAGTACCTCTTTATTTTTACACAAGCTTGAGGAGGATAACATATGCTTGTTAATGTAAGCTCATCCTTCAGATGAGTCTCTCATAGTATATTTAATGAACCCTATGAAGGAGTGGTTCGGTCCCATTGCGGGTCTTTTGATGTTTGTTTAACGAGTCCAAGGATAGAAAACTCGGGGGTTTTTCATGTTTTGAGAGTCTGAAAAACACTTAAAGAGAACTCTCCCAGTTCCTTTTTCATAAAAGAGTTCGATGAGACTGAAAAAGTGATAAACTATTGCCCGTCGAACATTTTTTCAAATACTTTAATGAGCGTGAAAAGAACAAGATCGCTCAGAAATATTTTCGTTTTTATGGAGCGTGAAAAGAGCTTAAAAGATACTCCTTTATGTTCGTCGTTTTCGTGTTACCATGACGAGTATGAAAAGATGAAAAAAAGTATATTCGGTTACGTTCTCATATATTTTTGAGCGTGAGAATGAACGAAGACTGAGCTCAAGGTTTTTTCTAAAAAACCCTAAAAAAGTAGTCGTACATGCGACAAAAAGAAAAATCACACATACCCCCTCGTTCGGACTTCGAAGTTGCAATATCTGCGAAAAACCACACTCACAAGGCTATTAGGGTATCAAGTTTTATAGACAAAGTAATAAAAATAATATAAAAAATCAACAAAAATAGTAAAAAGTGAATAAATATGGGTAAAAAGGGTTTTTTACCATTTCATTGTGATTTTTCCAAAAACTTGTCCAACATACCTCATTTTCCCCTGAATTTCTTTGCTCGATTGCGGGAGGCACAAGCGACCATTCAACGAACCGTTTTAGCCAACGAGGTAATCTCTTGATTCTCTAACTTTTCCATGGTTTATTTTTGGTTTTTATTGGCAATTGTTTGGGTTTTGAGGCCATTTTTGGGTTGGAACATGCACCCAAGCATTCTTGCAGGTGGGCCATGCGGGACTTGCGAGAATCTTGCACTGTGCAAAAGGCTCACCTGCGGGGGCCGAAAAATGGATTTTGAAGTAAGGTTTTGCTCAATAAAAATTATGCAAGAGTTTAAAACAAGTTGTTGACTCCCCTCTCATGGATCTTTTGCAGGTGTTTGACCATCACAATGTTGGACTGGAGAGAAAGGGAACATGAGGAGGATGATTCCATTGTTGGGAATGACTTGGGTACAATCGCTACCCTCCGGGACTGTGGGCTATTGAAATTTTTCAGGATTCCGGGCATGAGGGCCCAACTCAGGTTATTGGAATACCTGGTCCACATGTGGGACATGGACCAACAATTATTTCACGTGGGAGTCCATACGCTGACCCTAGATATCGAGGATATATATTTTCTAATGGGGTTGTCATGGCGTGGATACCATGCTAATTTTATTGGAGGTACAGGCGGTGGACTCCCTATGAGCAAGTATTGTCGCCAGTATTGTGTTCTCGAGGCAGAGAGGAGAAAGGGTAAGGTTTCCATTTGGGGGGTCCAAGATCTGACCCTACAGACCATCTTGTTTACAATTGCATGCATGACTGGGAGCACGGATCCACACATGGATCTCCAAGCTATTTCCAATATGCCATAGAGTGCACAGAGCCTCAGGTCTTCAATTGGTTGGATGCAGTTCTATGCAGTATGAAGAGACAATTGACGAAGTGCAGAAAGGGTGACTTGAAGTAGTTTGGGTACAGATCACTTTTGGTGTCATTATTCCTCGAGAGGGTCCCACTGCTGCGACTACAAGTTGATTGGGGTTTACCGGCCCCACAGGATCCGAGGATGCTGAGGTGGTGCAAACTCATGGCTCGACACATAGCAGGGCCCATAATCAAGTATACTGATTCATTTTTTGACTGGTTGAGGCCCCAGATGCTGATGATTGATGACTACGCATATGCTGGTTTGGATTTCCGAGGGGATCCGGATTTGGCCCTGCCTGAGGATGCTCAGTGGGGTGACTTAGGAAAGAAGTACACATTTTGTTCTTTTTAAATGTTTTTGCAATTTTTATCATATGAAATGTTTTTATGTGTATCCAAAAACTAATCCAAAAATTTCTCTTTTATGAAAAAGATGTGGGGCCATATCGACCTCCAGGAACGTCTCCTATTAAACGGTGAGGAGAAGCAGCTCTAGTGGCGATATGGGATGTAGAAGACTACAAGGCAGTGGAGCAAAACTTGGAGGGGTTGACCGCGAACATCCCAGATATTACTATTAGGGAGTTCTCGAGACGTTACCAATGCCATACTGTAAGGTAGATAGAGAGGTAGTAGGGGGGGGCAGAGGGCCCATAGTGATAATAGTGGAGGTCATTCAATGTAAGGTGGACTAGGTCCACTATATTATTAAATAAGACCCACTATGGTAGTTAGATATAATAAATGTAAGAGGACTTCTTAGAAGGTTCTAGTTCTAGAAGATTCCTCCTCTAGAATGTTCTTAGGTGATGGTAGCACTATATAAAGGGGTTCAAGCAATGTAATGGGATATGAAGAGAAGTATTGTATTTGGAGCGGTAGCTCAATAGGAGGATGCCCCCTTGAAGAGGCAAGTGAACAGGAGAGGATCCCTTCCATAATAGGATCCATTGTACGATGTTGCCCTACCTCAAGGGTTTTGGTAATAATAAAGTGTGGTTTCTTCTATCTTGCTTTGTGGATCTATTGTGTATTCAGTATTTGTGGTGGTTATATTGGTAGATCTATTCAGGTACTTAACACATACTGTGGGTGTTTTCGAGTATCTCAGTCGATTTCTCCGTAGGGTAGCCCGAGAAGTTGTGTGTTATCATGAGCGTCATCCATGATGCTACTTTGTAGAATCTATGGGCTTCGTATTTTGAGATTTTGATCCTTGGACAAATTTTTTTTGTAAAATTTTTTGATCATTATATACATATATATGGCTTCTACCAGCTTATTTTGTGTTGTGTTATACATGTGATGTGTGATTGGTTTATAAATTCCCCAAATGTCTGTCTAACACATAGTTAGCTAATGCATCAATCAATGTATTTAGACATCTAGGAATGTGCTGCTATTCGAAATAATCAAAATAATGTTCCAAGAGGGGAATTCGTAAATATATCCGTAATAAAGTAGGACTTTAGATAGAATAGACGTTACTTAACTGTAGTACTACTAGATGCGAATCGAGCCGTATAACCAGGTGGTGGATATCAAGCGAAATAGAATCAATCAACAATTCGATGATGGCGCTATATTTTTCAATATTATTGGTCGCACGACTGAGGCACACACCTCGTAGACTGCTAAGTTCGTTTGTAGGGGCGTAAATCGCCCATGCAGCATAAGCGAGGTTCTGAGTGCTACGGCTAGCGCCATCGGCGAAGCCAATGTGGGGTGGCGAAGATTCTGACATCTGGAAACCAAACACAACGTAAGATAAGTGGTCGAGGGAAGAGACCAGATAACAGAAAAGCATACTAAAGTAACAAAAAAGTATGATACAATAAAATACAAGCACTCATGCACATGTGATCTTAAGCATAGTACTTTTTAAAGTACAACCCATTTCTGGGTTCACTCAAAGGGATACCGTCGTAGTCCACTAACTTGTAAGCTCCTTTCTCCAAAACTCGTTTGACGATATAAGGACCTCGCCACATAGCTTCAAATTTTCCGTCTCCTAGCATATCCCGATCTTGTTCATAAAGGAGAACCAAATCACCTTCAGAGAAAACGTGTGGCTTGACATCTTTGTCGTATTAGGCTTTGATGCATTTCTTCTGGGCTTCTATGAATAGGGTGGCGTTGTGACGGGTTTTGTCTAATTGCATGAGATACAACAGACGTTCTTCTTCGATAGAAGTGTTTGGGAGAAGTTTGACGGCTAGTTTTAGGGAAGGTATCTCACATTCAATCGGCAAGATGGCTTCTAGACCATAAACTAACTGGAATGGTGTAAACCCGGTAGCAGACTTAACGGATGTCCAGTAAACCCACAATGCTGAAAACAACATTGTGTGCCAACTCATTTTGTGAATCCCTATCATTCGTCGAAGCATGGTAATGAGGATTTTGTTTATTTCTTCAACTTGGCCATTGGCTTGTGGGTAATAGGGTGTTGAGTTGTCATGGAAAAGACCCAACTTTTCAGTGAGTTCAGACATCATGTAGTTTCTAAAGTGGCTACCATGGTCAGTAACAATAGCTTGAGGAACACCAAACTGAGCAATGATGTGATTGAATATAAATAATGCTGGAGTCCTTTCGGTATTGTTAAATATTGGAATCGCCTCGACTCATTTCATAAAATTATCTATGGCTACAATAATGTATCCATGCCCCCCGATCGAGTGAGGGTGAAATGTCATGAAATCGATACCCCATTTTGCAAAAGGACCAACGGAGACCACATGGTGTAGAGGAGCAGGGTGTGATCGTATTTTATTGTTGTAGGTTTGGAAAGCGTGGCATTTTTGGATGAAAATATACAATCATTGAATAAAGAAGGCCAAAAATACCCCGCTCGTAAGATCTTCTGGGAAGTAGCATACCCAAACATGTGACCACCATAGGCTCATGAATGGAATTCATTGAGGGCTTTCTCGACTTCGTCAAATGTGAGGGAGCGTCGAAAAACAGAGTCAATCCCACAATGATAAAGAGTATCACCGAGGATAATATACTGAAAGGCTTGGTAGCGTATTTGACAGCGGTTAGTGCTAGACAAATTGGGCCAGAAAGTCTGGGTCTGGAGATATATGATGATATATTCGTACCAAAGGTCATCAGAACTAATCAGGAAAAGGGATTCATCGGGTAATGAATCTGCTGCTACATTTTCCATCTCAGAGCAGGGAAGGTTTCATATCAACTTGACAAACACCAAGGATTTCTTGGACTTAGTGCGTTTGAATTCTAAGTCAAACTCCTAGAGTATTACGATCCATTTGGAGTATTTTCCCCCTAGCAATTGGCATGTAAGAATGTGCTGCATAGGGTTGCAGTTAGAAATTATCGTAGTTTTGCGAGACATGATATAGTGTCGAAAACGTTGAACTGCTTGGACGGCTGCCAAGGCCAGTTTTTCAACATGTAAATACTTGGTTTCGGTAGTCGTGAGACTTCGACTCAAGTAATAGATGACATGTTCGTCATGAGAATCATCCTCCTGGATGAGAACCATAACGATGGTATAGTCTGAGGCTACGAGGTAGAGGAAATAATCGTGACTGTAATCAGGTGGGAAGAGTAGTGGGGTACGTGTCAAAGATAGTTTCAAAGCTTTGAAAGCTTTGTTGGTAGTGGTATCCCATATGAACTCAGAACCTTTCTTCAGCAGTCGCGTAAATCCAAGAGTTAGCTCAGCATAGTTCGGGATGAAATGACGGAGAAAGTTTGCTTTCCCTTGCAAACTTTGTAACTAGTGAAGTGAGGAAGGAGGAGGGAGATTGAGAATCGCCTTTACCTTCAAAGGATCTACCTTGATCCCTTGACGTGAAAAAATAAATCCCACAAGTTGGACCGATTCTACGAAAAAAAAAACATTTGTGGGGATTCAAGCGTATGTGGTAAAACTAACATCGAAGGAAAATGGTGCAGAGGTGTATTGGATGATCTACATGGCGCATGGAATGAGCAGGTAAGTCATCGAGATATGGCTGCACAATGTGATTTATATCATGAAAGGCATAAGACATAGCACGTTGAAAAGTTGCATTGACATTATTTAAACCGAATGGAAGTTTCTCGTAGGCGAAATTGCCCCAAGGACAAATAGAAGCGGTCTTGTGTTGGTCCATGGGTACAATATTATTTTGATTATATCCAGAGAAACCATCCATCAGAGAGAATATTTCACTTCTGGCACAATCGTCAGCGATCTGGTCAATGAAGGGGGTAGGAAAGTTGTCTTTAGGACAAGCTTTGTTAATGTCCCTATAATCAACGCACACACGGAGTGTGCCTTGTTTCTTGTCAATTGGAACAAGATTGGAAACCCATTTAGTTAGAGCCACAGGGTAAATAAAGCCATCTTTTAGAAGTTTCTCAACTTCAATATTGATAGCAACTACTTTACGTGGGTGGACCGGACGAAGTCATTGCTGTATGGGTTTAGCACCCGGGTATGTCTTAATATCATGTACCACAATGTCAGGGTCAATCCCTGACATTTATTCATAGCTCCATGCGGAGATGTCACAAAATTATTGGAAGAGAGACTTGTAGGTGACAACTTCATCATGGGAACATGAAGCTTCGATATGCACATTTTCGACAACTCCAGGTTTTATGGATATGTCGAGGGGGATGGTGGGTGAGATATTACTTAAGTTCCCTTCATAGAACATGTCGTGTGTAGACTCAGGAACGATAGAAATGATGACAGTGGTCGACGGGTTTGAGAGTCTTGGGTAACCCTCGATGGTGCATTGTTCCAGGAAGAGGATGGAATGATGATGTCCATCATCCCAAGGGGTATCTTCCATGGACATAACATACATAATCATCTCGTCCGTAGAAAAAATGATGCAGAATGGATCCGGAGATAAATCACCAAGAGAGGGGGTTGCCGATTGAATGGCTTGATAAGCGGATTCGACCAGACTCAAAGGCATTTCGTCGCCATAATGAAGATGATCGCCGTGGTTGGGTACCATCCATGGGTCGTAAGACACAGTGGTTCCGTGAATAGAGGTGGAGATCATGTTGATCGAGGTGACAAATGGGTGGTGGGATAGAAAAAGTACCCATCAAAGAGGAATCTTTAAGAAGACCCACACCGACATTCTCATATCCAGGGGGGGTTTTTGCAATGAAAGGTATGTTTCCGGTATGTGCATTAGAGTGAAATAAGGCCAATTGGTCTACGATAACTACTTTTACTTGATGTGGGAAACACACGACACGGAAAAGAGTGGACACAACTGCACGCATGGAATCAATCCAGCTACGGCCAAGTAGAAGGTTGTAATTGAGAGGAGATTCAAAGACCTCCACTTCAACTTGGACCGTTTTTCCTTCTAACGTAATAGGCAACGAAGGGAGGACACCGTACGGCTTAAAACCAGAGCCATTGAAGGCTTTGAGTGTGTTGTGGGATTCAGTCAAAGGAGGAGAGCTAATGGATTTCCAGTAGGTAATAGACATGACACATGTCAAGGCACCCTCATCAATAACTGTTCTACAAATGTTTTTTTTGGAGACAATAACTTGTATTTGGAATGCGAGTTGAGGGGGTAACCTTGGAATGTGATCTTCCAAGTCAAAAATTGTTAAATTTGTATCCGTGGGGTAGATTCCACCAATATCTTTCAACAGTGCCTTTCGTTGTATAGGAAAACTCTAAAGGACTTCGAGGGATGACATCGTGGATGGTGCTCGGGCCAGATCTTTGACAATACTGTAGTTTTGGGCAACACGTTCATGAGGATTGAAAGATGATTTTTGAAAAACACCCTTTGGGGGAGGGCGAAGAACTGTATATAGGCTCGGTCATTCGAGATGAAGAGGACCATTGGTAGGTGGGGTCATGGAAGATGGTTGGACCAACGAAGGAGGTATTGCATCAACCTTCTCTTTGGAGGAAGAATAATCTTTGGCTCGAGTGGTAAGTGTGATGTCATTCTTCTTTGAATCACCTATACACATTAAGACATAGGATGTATTGGAGGGGGAAGGTTGGTCATGAATGACCAATTGGACCTGTTGTTGAGAGGGGAAAGGTTGTGATAACATGGTCAGAGTGGGGGATTTCGGGGTCCCTTGAAGGAACTTAGTAACTTCGACTCGTCGTGGACAATCCTTAGTGTAGTGATCATCACCACAGATAAGACAAGGGTATTGGGGTTTGTTCTTATCCCTATCATCAACAGATGGTGTTTTGGTTTTCTCAGATTGCAGATTATTTTTATTCTCCTTGTTCTTACCCTTTCCATTTTTGGATTTATTTTTGCTGACACGGGTAGATTGAACAGAGTTTACCTCAGAAGTCTTACCGGTGGGAGGGGTAGGAGATGGAGCATTTTGAACACTAGAAGAAATGGGTTTGGGGTTGTTGCTATAGGTTTGGATGGAATGAGGTTGGGCATGGAAAGTGCCAATCACACCATCAACTGCATGAGAAACAACAGGAATAGTTGAAGTAGCGGAAGTAGAAGGATGAGATGCGTCAGGGAGTAAGTCGTAAAGAGTACCCATTTGTGAATAAACGAGGTCGAGGTATTGAACACGACTGATTTACTATTCTTCTATGACAACTCCACCCATGGTTATGTCATGAGCGATGCCATTCACGAATGATTTTGTGAACCACTCTGCCAGCAACTGATCGGGAAGTTCAAGTTTGATGAGACGTTGTCTCCGTCGCCACTCATGAATGTGATCAGAGATATGAGTGGCTTTGGTTTTTTTGAAAGAACTCAAAATCTCGATTCCCATTTCGTAGCAGATCGGTAACTGGTTGTGGGTGAGGAAATCCATAGCAAGGGTGTTGAAGTCAATGAAGAAGCCTCGTGGTAATTCTATATACCACTTCGCGACGGAACCTGTGAGGGTTCGTTGAAAAAGGTGTAAATGAATAGAGTCATCCATCAAGGAGTTGGATGAGCACCAAAGGTGATAAGTCATTACATGATTGTTTGGGTCCTCTCCTGGTTTACCATCAAATTTAGGGATGTCAGATGGTAGTTTGGCCGGTATGGATGGCCATTGAGGAGAGTGACAGATCGGATCATTTAAAATCCTCGACAGATCAAGGAGGTCCAGGGTGGCTAAGAAGGGTAACTATCTATTCACATGTGGGTACTGGTGACTTTGGGAAGGGAGTCCCGTCAGTAGACCAGTGGGACCATAAGCAGTTTTCATATAATGTGAAGATCTGGGAATATTTGGTGGTTGGTGTGGAGGCAAGTAATTCATAGGGTTGTACCCTTGAACAAGGGCATGGGGTTGAGCGTTCGAGCCCCAAATAGGATTATATGTGCTTGGATATGGTTGGCCTATACTAGGGGGTATAACGGAGCTAGCTTGAGGTTGTTTCCCCCCAGTTGAGTGTTGGGCTCTAAAGATGTCCTAAAAACAACCTCTATTCATCAACCAAAGGTAGGCGTTGGCACAAGCATTTTACTTGTTGCCTACGTAGGTTCTTACCTTCTGTTTTCAATACCCAGCCTCCAGAGATGCAACACTTGTAAAGGAACAAAAATCATAAATGGAATGACAGTTATTCTATTCAAAGGAACATCACGACTTGAAAAAGGAACAACAATCGTTACATTAGGCTGAACTAATGTTGAATTAATTGCATTGTAGTATTTACCCAACTATCTAATTTGTCAACCCGGGGGTCGTAAATTGACGAAGCACACACAAAGTATATGCAAGATTGAAGTGAGACTAATCTAATCTAATGTTTAAGCTATGATTGAAATTGAATCATTAATCTAACACATGACTGAAATATAATCATTAATCTAACACACGACTGGAATTGAATCATTAATCTAGTTGCGTAAATGAAATTACTCTAAGAATGGGAAATTGCGTAAA